>PVJD01001480.1:0-264550 GCA_004026545.1 Mormoops blainvillei
TAAAAGGAAATGGCAGCTTCCATCCCTCAACTGGTGATGAAACTCTACTAGTTCTATTATTCTGAAGTTTTATTATGAGTCCTGCTACAGAGAAATAATGCTCCTAAGAGCTGAAGGATCGGGGCAAAATCACTTATTCCCTCAGATCTTGGTATCCTCATATGAGTAAGGACAGGGAGGGACTCCATGACCCATGATGTTTCTTCAAGTTCTAAATTACTATTACAGAGAAACAAAGATCTTGCAAGTAAAAGCAGGAATTTAATATTTATACTACAATATTCATAACGGTACTATGCACATTTGGCAACTAAAGTTTAAAATGATTTAAGAGTTAGATATTTGAATTTTCAATGTTGTTCCCCGCAACGAGTCTTTTTTTTCCAGAAAATCAAGGTGTGCTCTAAATATTTACATTTAAAATATATCATTAGACTTCAAATGTTAATTTAAAAATAAACATATAAATCGAATATAACTTTTTTTTCTCCCCTTAATTATCTTCCACCCTGCACCACCCCTCCCTCCAGCATCCCCCTCCTTAGTTCATGTCCATGAGTCGTACATATAAGTTCTTTGGCTTCTCCATTTCCTATGCTATTCTTAACTTCCCCCTGTCTGTTTTGTACCTACCATTTATGCTTCTTATTCCCTGTACCTTTTCCCTTGTTCTCTCCCCTCCCCCTTCCCACTAATAACCCTCCATGTGATCTCCATTTCCGTGATTCTGTTATTGTTCTAGTTGTTTGCTTAGTTTGTTTTTGTTTTTGTTTATTTTTAGGTTCAGTTGTTGATAGTTGTGATTTTGTTGTCATTTTACTGTTCATAGTTTTGATCTTCTTTTTCTTAGATAAATCTCTTCAACATTCACATAATAAGGGCTTGGTGATGACAAATTCCTTGAATTTTACCTTATCTGGGAAGCACTTTATCAGCCCTTCCATTCTAAATGATAACTTTGCCAGATATTGTAATTTTGGATGTAGGCCCTTGCCTTTCATGACTTTGAATACTTCTTTCCAGCCCCTTCTTGCCTATAAAGTTTCTTTTCAGAAATCAACTCGTAGTCTTACGGGAACTCCTTTGTAGGTAACTCTCTCCTTTCCTCTTGCTGCTTTTAAAATTCTCTTCTTATTTTTAATCTTGGGTAATGTAACTATGATGTGCCTTGATGTGTGCTTCCTTGGGTCCAACTTCTTTGGGACTCTCTGAGCTTCCTGGACTTCCTGGAAGTCTATTTCCTTTGCCAGATTTGGGAAGTTCTCTGTTGTTTTTTTTTAATTAGTTTTCAATTTCTTGCTCTTCCTCTTCTCCTTATGGTATCCCCTATGATTCAGATGCTAAAATGTTTGCAGTTGTCCCAGAAGTTCCTCATCCTCTCCTCATTTTTTTCAATTCTTGTTTCTTCATTTTGTTCTGGTTGAATGTTTTTTTCTTCCTTCTGCTCCAAATTGTTGATTTGAGTCTTGGGTTCTTTCCCTTCACTGTTGGCTCTCTGTATATTTTTCTCTTTTTCACTATGCATAGCCTTCACTTTTTCCTCTATTTTGCAATCACATTCAACAATTTCTGTGAGCATCCTGATTACCAGTGTTTTGAACTCTGCATCTGATAGGTTGGCTATTTCTTCATCACTTAGTTGCTTTTCTGGAGTATTGATCTGTTCATTCACTTGGGCCATATTTCTTTGTCTGGGAGCACCTGTTATGTTGTAAGGGGTGGAGTCTTGGGTATTCATGGTGGGGGCAACCCACTCAGCTGCGTTGTGGCACTGCAAATGAGGGAGGGGTCAGAGAGGGACAATGCTGTTTGCTCAGCTCTTGCCCCACTTTCAGTCACTTCTCCTGCTACCCACAGGCAAATTGGGCCCTTCTGGTGCTGGTTCCCAAGTGGGTGGGCTTATGTACATTCTAAGACCCCATGGGCCTCTCTATCAGACTCTCCTCCTGTGAGGCTAGCAGTTTCTCCTGCCACTGCAACCCTCCACAGGTTTGTATAGCCAGAGGTTTTGAGGCTTTCTTTTCCCCTGCACTGGAACCCTGAGGTGCGGGGTCTGTCTTGCTCACCAGCTGTTTCTCCCAGTTTATCCGCATGTGAATATAGGGCTGCCAGCAGCTGCCTCACCTGCCCAGTCCTCCAGCTGCAGCCTTGCTGAAGGTACTCTCTGCCCCAGCTGCCCATCTCTGCCCCTCCTACCAGTCTGGATGAATGTTCCTTCTTTAACTCCTTGGTTGTTGGACTTCCATACAGTTTGATTTTCTGGCAGTTCTGGTTGTTTTTTTGTTTTTAAATTTGTTGCTGTCCTTCTTTTGGTTGTGTAAGAAGGCAAAGTGTATATACCTATGCCTCCATCTTGGCCAGACCTCCTAAAGCTATGATTCTTAAATTGTGGTTTTTGATGCAGGCAGGCAAATTCTCTGCCTACCCCAGACCTACTGAATCAGAAACTCCCTTAACTTATATTTGTGAATTACTAAATTCCATTTTCAATTGGAATTATTTTCAAAATTCTTTTTCTAGAATTATCATTTAATGCAGCTTTATAATAATACACTTTTATTTTAATTACCGTGTGTTTCTACATGATAAATTAGATAATTGCAGAGGGAAAGTAATATTTGCATAAAACATTTTAGAAAACACGCTCTTACAAATATCAAATATCATTGTCATGGTTCATATATCAAATCTATCTACCGGATCTTCATAAAATTAAGGTACTTATAGTTTTGTTTTGATATTTATTTATGATTTCTAAGTAGAAATTTATTTTAATTTCAAAGAGAAATGTTGGGATGAATTTTTTAAAGACACATCAAAGTGAAAATACACATTCCACATGAATGTAAGCTGTTCTCTGAAGTTTAATAAAGTATTGTACCTGGACTCCTTTAATTCTTGTCAACTTATTTGTGAGATACTACCCAGAATTCCTTCAGAAAAACATATTGTCTTTCAAGTGCCCCTTTATAATTAAAATATAAATAAGGCTTATGTAGAAGAGCTTTGCTATCCTCAAGTAAACAAAAATGTTTGCTTCATCCTGTACTGGATTACCAGTGGACAAACAATACACACTTTAGATTTCTAGGAGAGCAGAAACAGCTATATAATTCACATATACATGAACTTAATATGTAATACTTCAAATGCGGGAAAAAAGACGCTTCTATTGTCCTTTCTTGCACTGTGTTAGCTGCAGTATTGACAGTGTATGTGTGTGTGGTAGGAAAGGAAATGAGACAGAAATATACTCTGTGCCAGCTTTCAGAAAATTGCTGGTCTTTTTTCCAACCATCCTTCCTTTTAGAATTCTTGTTTCTTATCTCCTTCATTTCTTTCACTCCTTTCTTGAAAATATGGAAATTATAGTTTATAAAATAAACTATGAGAGAGAAGATGTATATGTTACACATATTTTAAGGAACTGTTGAACACCATGAAGATATAATAAGTAAAGTCATCATCAACTAGAAGTAGTAGAAAATTTTCCTAGTAATCTGTGGAGATGTCTTATATTATTTACAAATTAAAGCATGAAGATGATTATGATTTTCTACTTGATCTCGTGATGTTTACAGAACTCTTACGTAAAGACAATTCAATTCCAGTAATGTTTTTGAAAGGCAACAAGACAGTCTGTGCATTTTCCTTTAATTATAAATTTGCACTTTGGAGTGATTTTTGATACAAGAAAACTTCTGGTTCATGCGTGGGTTTCCCTTAAAAATCAGAGTGTCTCCTTTTTCAAAGACTATAGGTTGCAGAACTGGCCTCTTCCTGCACTAAGAAGCGTAACTGTTTAAGAGAGTAAAATGTATTACTTAGATGGATTTAGTAAAAAGGAAAAAAAAAAGAAAGAATTTCTCTTAGTGCCCAAGCACTGGCTAAAGAGTTTAGCAAGGTCCTTGGCAGCAGGGAAACACTAATCCATTTTGAACATCTGAGAGGGCCAAAGACTGGGCATAGCTCTCCTCACATAGTTTTTGCAGCAAACCTGTAAAATGGTTATTATGGTCCACTGTTTATATCTAAGGAAACTGTGGTTTAGTTATAATACTAGAGGGGACCCAAAGAAAGGGAATTTATTTATAAAAATTGTATATTTATTCTTACATCTTTAAACTTCAGTCACCTTCAAAGTGCTCTCCATTTGATGCAGAACACCTATTGAGACTTTTTTTTTCCACTGCTCAAAACAGTTTTTGAACTCGTCGATTTTGATGCCTTTTAGTGCTTCTGCTGTTTTTTGTTTCACCTCTTCCACATCAGCAAAATGTTTCCCTTTGAGGCCTTTTTTCATCTGGAGAAACAAGCAAAAAAAAAAAAAATTCGCTCCGGGAGAGATGTGAATAGGGAGGGTGAGGCATGGGTGTCATGCTGTTTTTCGTCAAAAATTGCTGAATATTTAGTGCAGTGTGGGCAGGTTTGCTCCTAAATCACCCATCATTAAATGGACAAACACATTGAAATTGTCAAAAAAATTCACTGAATCCAAACACAACCTCTCACAACAACATCAGCTGATACGCTGATACAGATGGTTTCCCAGAACACTCACCTAGTGGCGAAAGCCTGTACTACAAGGGACTTGCCCTCCAGAAGAGAACTCCGGGGTTTTTTGGGGTCCCCCCTCATAAATAACCCAATGCATTAAGTTGTACAACCAGTAAGTACTAAAGCAGGATTTAGATTCAGGTTTCTGTACTCTAAAATTCCTATTTGTTCACAAACACTACTGGTTCCTAAGTCTTCACATTTCTCCCTTTATTGTGTAAACATTAAAAATCAAATAAGCAACTTTCTTCTGCTTGTGCTGAAAAATTATAGAAAAGCAACAGGGAGAAAAAACCCACAAAATCTCAAATTTTATGTTCTTCCAGAGTAGGAGATAAATATAATCTCACATAATGTTCAGATACCAAATAAAATATAATAGTTTATATGGAGCAGAAAGTGAAAAAAAGGAGAATGGAAAGACATGAGGATAAAGTACCAAGAAAACATAGAAAATGCCAGCAAAAATTCATTTCTGTAGACGAGAGGCACACCTTGAAATATAACAGATATAGGAACTGGGACTGGCAGGACTGCTGGCAGAAAGTTTAACATCAAACTGTTAGTGAGGCTGTGGGGAAAGAGTTGTTCTCATATATTGCAGGTGGGAGTACAAACTGTGAAAACAATATTAAAAAATATATCAAAAATCCAAATCAAATACCCTTTGATCTAATAGTGTCACACCTGGTTCATTTATGTGTATTATGCAGATACACATAAATGAACCACAAAATTTACATATATAAAGAATTATTTTTAAATTACAATAGCAATAAATTAGAAAGGGTCCAAGTATTTGGACCATAGGCCATTACTTAATGAAAGTGTGGTACTTATCCGTATACCATATTATGAAACTGTAAGAAGAGATAAGGAATCTCTCCATAAACTACAGAGCATGGCAAAGTAGGATTACAGTTGTCAGTACACAAATCACTGAGTTTATTATTATATTTTTTATTAATTATTATATTTGTTTTCCAAATGAAAAACTGTAAACATATTTTTGCCATATCCTGTATGTTGTTTCTCATGTTTTATTATTAAGGAGAAACAGTATATGTAAGAATCACCCCAAAGGAAGTAAAATACTTAGGTATAAATCTAACAAAACATGTACAGAATCCAAGTGCTAAATTACAAAATGCTGGTGAAGGAGAGAAGACCTACGTAATTTGAGAGACGTGACAATTTATGCATTGGAGATTCCACATAGTAAAGTGCAATGCTTCCCATGTTGATCTATAGATTTAACACAATCCCTATAAAAATCCTATGGTTTTCTATGAACATTGACAAACTTATTCTAAAATTTAAGTGGAAAGGCAAAAGAATAACTATTTTGCTATTTCTAAATAATTTATTGTTGTTCTATTAAGGCTGTCCCAATTTCTCCCCATTGCTGTCCCCTCCCCTGCCCACACCCCTCCACCCCACTCCCATAGCCTATGCCCACAAAGTTATCCATGTCCATGGGTCATTCTTACATGTTCCTTGCCTAGTTCTTTCCCCTTCCTTCCACCCGTATCCCCTTGTCCTCAGGTCTCCCTTACTGCTCCTTGTTTCCATGCCTCTGGTTCTATTTTGCTTGTTAGTTTATTTTGTTCTTTAGATTCCCCCAATTGGTTAGATCCTATGGTATTTGTCTTTCACCAACTGGCTTATTTCACTTAGCATAATATACCCCAGTTCCATCCATGCTGTTGCAAAGGGTAGGAGTCCCTCCTTTCTTTCTGTTGCATAGTTTTCCATTGTGTAAATGTATCACAGCTTTTTGATCCACGCATTCACTGATGGGCACTTAGGTTTCTTCCAGCACTTGGCTATTGTAAATAGCACTGCTGCGAACATCCGGGAGGGTTCTTTCGAATTGGTGTGTCAGGATTTTTCGTGTATAAACCCAGCAGTGGGATCACTGGATCAAAAGGCAGTTCCATTTTTAGCTTTTTGAGGAAATTCCATACTGTTTTCCACAGTGGCTGCACCAGTCTGCAATCCCACCAACAGTGCACTAGGGTTGCCTTTTCTCTACATCCTCGCCAACACTTGCTGTTTTGTTTTTTTTTTTGGTTATGATCGACATTCTGACCAGTGTGAAATGGTATCTCATTGTGGTTTTAATTTGTATCTCTCTAATAGCTAGTGATGCCGAACATCCTTTCATATGTCTCTAAGTCTTCTGGATGTCCTCCTTGGGGAAGTGTCTGCTCAGGTTCTTTGCCCATTTTTAAATTGAATTGTTTGTCTTCCTGGAGTGGAGTCATGTGGGTTCTTTAAATATTTTGGAGATCAAACTCTTGTCCGAGGTATAATTGGCAATTACTCCTATATGGTAGATTCCCTTTTCATTTTCATGCTTTTTTTTCAGCTGTGCAGATGCTTTTTAATTTGATGTAGTCCCATTTCTTTATTTTTTTCCTTTATTTCCCTTGCCCTAGGGGATATATACCAGTGAAACTATTGCTGCTTGGGATAACTGAGATTTTCCTGCTTCTGTTCTCCTCTGGGACTTCTTTGGTATCACAGCTTATATTTAAGTCTTTTATCCAACTTGGGTTTATTCTGGTGTATGGTATAAGTTGGTGGTCCAGTTTCAGTTTTGGTATGTACCTGTCCAGTTTTCCCGACACTATTTATTGAAGAGGCTATTTTTACTCCATTGTACGCTCATGCCCCCTTTGTCAGATATTAATTGATCATAGAGACAAGGGTTTATTTCTGGGCTCTCTATTCCTTTCCATTGGTCTATGTGTCTTTTTCTATGCCAATACCAGTTTTGATTACAGTGCCGTGTAGTTTAAGATCAGGTATTGTGATCCTTCCTACTTTGCTCTTCTTTCCCAAGATTGCTGAGGATATTTGGGGTCATTTTTGGTTTCATATGCATTTTTGAAATATTTGTCCTAAATCTGTGAAATATGTCATTGGTATTTTAATAGGAATTGCATTGAATTTACAGAATGCTTTCGGTACTATGGACATTTTAATGATGTTAATTCTTCCAGTCCATGAATACGGTATATGCTTCCATCTCTTTGTATCTTCCTCAATTTCTTTCTTCAGTGTTCTATAATTTTCTGAGTAAAGACCTTTTACATCCTTGGTTAAGTTTATTCGTTGGTACTTTATTTTTCCTATTGCTATAATACATGGGATTTTTTTTTTAGTTTCTGTTTCTGATATTTCATTGTTTGTGTACAAAACTGCCCTCAATTTCTGAATATTGACTTTTATCCTGCTACTTTGTCAATTCATTTATTATGTTGGGTAGTTTTTTGATGGAGACTATAGGGTTTCCTATGTACACTGTAAGTCACCTACAAATAATGACAGTTTTACTTCCTCCTTTCCAATTTGGATGCCTTTTCTTTCTTTTCCTTGTCTGACTGCTGCAGCTAGAACTTCCGATACTATGTTGAATAAAAGTGGTGAAAGCCAACACCCTTGTCTTGCTCCTGATCTTAAGGGGAAAGATTTTATTTTTTGCCTATTGAATACGGCGCTGGTTGTAGGTTTCTCATATGTGGCCTTTATTATGTTGAGGTTTGCTCCTTCTATTCCCACTTGCTGAGTGTTTTCATCATAAATAGGTGCTGTACTTTGTCAAATGTTTTTTCAGCATCTATTGGTATGATCATCTGATTTTTGTCTTTCATTTTGTTTTTGTGGTATATTATGTTTATTGATTTGTGAATATTGTACCTTCCTTGTATCCCTGGGATGAATCCCACTTATTCATGATGTATGATCTTTTTATGTACTGCTAGATACAGATTGGCAATATTTTGTTTAAGATTTTATCATCTATGTTCACCAGAGATACAGGCCTATAGTTTTCTTTCTTTGTTTCATCTTTACCTGGTTTTGGAATTAGAACAATACTGGCCTCATAAAAAGAGTTTGAGAGTCTTCCTTCTTCTTGAATTTTTTTGGAATAGTTTGAGAAGGACAGGGGTTACCTCTTTCTGAAATGTTTGGTAAAATTCACCTGTGAAGCCATCTGGTCCAGGGTTTTTGTGTGCTGGAGTTCTTTGATTACTGCTTCAGTTTCACTAGCTGTTACTGGTCTATTCAGGGTTTCTGCTTTTTCTTGATTCAGTTTTGGAAGATTGGATATTTCTAGAAATGTGTCCATTTCAGCCAGGTTGTCCAATTTCTTGGCACATAGTTGTCCATAGTAATTTTTTTTACAATCCTTTGTATTTCTGTGGCATCAGTTATAACTTCTCTTTTGTTTCTGATTTTATTTATTTTGGTCCTCTTTCTTTTTTTCTTGATGAGTCTAGTAAAAGGCTTGATGATTTTATTTATCTTTTCAAAGAACCAGCTCCTGGATTTATTGTTCCTTTTAATTGTTTTTTCAGTCTATGTCATTTAATTCTGCTCTGGTCTTGACTTTTTTCCTTCCTTCTACTCTCTCTGGGCTTTGTTAGTTGTTCCTCTATTTCTTGTAGATATAGGGTTAAGTTGTTTATTTGAGATTTTTCTATCTTCTGTAGGTAGGCCTGGATTGCTATGAACTTTCTTCTCAGGACTACATTCGCTGTGTCCCACAGGTTTTAGGAGGTTGTGTGTTCATTTTCATCTGTTTCCAGGAACTTTTTTATTTCTTTCTTGATATCATTGTCAACCCATTTATTACTTAATAGCATGTTATTTGGTCCCCATGTACTTGAATGTTTTTGAGTTTTTCCCTTGGGGTGGGTTTCTAGGTTTAAGCCATTGTGATCTGAGAAGATTCTTGATATCATTTGAATTTTCTTGAATTTGTTAGGCTTGTTTTGTGTCCTATCACATTGTATGTCTTTAAAATTTTCCATGCTCATTTGAAAAGAATGTATATTTGATTTCTTTGAGGTGAAAGGTTCTCTATATATCAATTAAATCCATTTGATCTAGAGTGTTGTTCAATGCACAATATCCTTGTTGAGTTTTTGCTTGGACGATCTATCCATTATTGACAGTGGGGTGTTAAAAGTCCCCAATGATGAAAGTGTGTTGTCGATATCTTTCTTGAAGTCCTCTAAATTTTTCCATACACACACACACACACACACACACGCTCCTATATTCGGTGCATATATATTTACAAGGGTTATATCTTCTGATGGATTACTCCTTTAAGTATTATGCAGTGTCATTGTTTGTCTCTTTTTATGGTCTTTGTTTTGAAGTCTATTTTGTTTGATATAAGCATTTCTAACCCAGCTTTTTTTTTCATGTCCATTTGCTTGGAATGTTTTTTTCCATCCCTTCACTTTCAGTCTGTGTAGATCTTTTTTTCTGAGGTGGGTTTCTTGTAGGCAGTATATATGCAGGTCATGTTTTCTTACCCATTCAGCTACCCTGTGTCTTTTGGTCTTTTAATCCATTTACATTTAAGGTTATTATTGAAAGGTACTTATTCATTGCCATTTTTTCCCTTTGTACCTGTGTTCCTCTCTCTCTCTCCCTTTTTCTTCATCTTCTTAAGGCAGTCCTTTTAGCATCTCCTGCAATGCTGGTTTCCTGTAGATGTATTCTTTTAGCCTTTTTTTTTGTCTAAAAATATGGAATGGTCCATGAATTTGCATGATATCCTTGCACAGGAGCCATGCTAATCTTCTATCATTCCAATTTTAGTATATGTGTTGCTGAAGGGAGCACTATTTTGCTATTTTGAATAGTAAAACAACTTTGATAGGGAAGAATAAATGTGAGAAATTGCTATACTCAAAGTTAAAGTTTACCATAAAGCTACAATACTATAAAGGTAAGCATACAAGCATCAGTATTGGCAGAGAGATGGGCACATATCAATGAATAGAATAAGGAACCCAGAAATCACCCCCATACAATTAGTAGCCAACTGATTTCTGATAAAGGTACACAAGTAATTCAGTAGAGGGAGGATGTCTTTCAACAAATGGTGCCTGAGCAACTGGACATCCACAGGCAAAAAAAGAACAAAAACAAAAAGCTGAACTTCAACATAACGCTCACACTTTAATCAAAAATTAACTCAAATTGGATCATAGACTTAAATGTAACACCTAAAACTGTAACACTTTTAGAAAAAAAAGGATCAAAGATAACAGGATCTGGGAATAAAAGAGTTTTTAGACTTGACACCAAAAATACAATCCAAAAAAGGAAAAATTGGCAAATTGGATCTAATCAAAATTAAAACTTTTACTGTCTGAAAATCCATATGAAATCCATACAAAGACCAACAACAGGAGAAAATATTTGTACTCTATATATCAGACAAATACCATATATCTAGAATATGTAAGGGATTCTTAATATTCAACAGTAAAAAACACAAAAACAAACATCCAATTATTAAATGGGCAAAGATAAAAAGATATATCACCAAAGGTAACATACAAATGGTAAATTACCACGTTTATATCACTAGCCATTGGGGAAAGTCAAATTAAAACCACAGCAAAATATTACTATGCAACTATCAGAATAACTAAAAGACAGAGTGGTAACACCAAATGCTGGAACTCATGCACTGAGGAAGCAAAATAGCACATTCATCCTGGAAAATAGGTTGGCAGTTTCTCATAAACCTAAACATGCACACACCATATCGCCCAGCAATTTTATTCTTTAGTATGATCCCAAAGAAGTGAAAAGTTATCTTAAGACTAAACTTTGTACACAAATGTTTCTAACAGTTTTATTTGCAATAGCTAAAAGTTGAAAGCAACCCATATGTCCTTAAGTATGTAAATGGTTAAAAAAATTCATGATATATACTTATTGTGTAATACTATGCAGCAATCAAAAGGAACTATTGATCCATGTAGCAGCTGGGATGGATCTCAAGGGGAATATGCTGAGTGAAAAAGCCAATCTCAAAAGGGATGGACTATAAAATTTCATATATATAACATTTTTGAAATATAATTTTTGAGATGGAGAACAGATTAGTGGTTCTCAGATTTCACTAATTTTATACATATGCATGTAAAAGTGGTTTAAATCTGAATATGCTTTATTGACTATACCAGGGTTAATTTGCGGCACTTGATATTGCACTATATCCCTTGCAACAAGTTACCAATAGGAAAACTGGATGAAAAGTATAGGGTCCTCCCTATACAATTTTTGCCATTTCGTGTACATTTTTAATTACTTCAAAATAAACTTTTAAAAAAAGTGTGTAAAACTGTGTGTATAGTATAGTTTTGTTTTGTGGGGAAGGGGGGTAGAGAAAACAACATATATATTTGGTTTTGCTTATGTACGCACAAAGAAGCTCCTAAAGGACAGTAATAACTATGGTTACCTGAGTGTGTGTCAACAGGGGGAACCATGGCAATGGGAGACAGATATAGAAAAAAACACCTTTTAAAAAAATATTTTGAATCAGTTTAACCTGTTTTTTATCTTAAAAATTAAGTCATTATTATTCTAGGCATGAAAAATAATTATAATGACCATGCATTATATCTATCATTCATAAAAGGATGCTTAACACCAAAAAAGTAAAATGACATAACCTTGGATGGAGGGAAGCTATTCAAATTTAATTAGTGATACCTTATAAAAATGTTACATTATCACTGTTATATCTCTTATTTTCGGTGCATTTCAGGAAATTTTACCATTGGTCAGTGCTTGTCTTGTAAATGAAGCTCAAAAAACACTGCATTTGCTCACACCAATTTTACCCAGATGCCAAAACGAATCTCTCACTTTTGGATCTGCAGTCCTGTGGTTTCAGCATGTGTAAAGCATTGTTCTCTTGGACTTTAGAACGAGAAAACAATAAAGAGATCCTTTAAATAATCTCTATACATTGGAATTAAATATGCCTTTCTGTGCTTTAGTGTTTCTTGGGAAACAGCATTGTGTGGTGCTATTTGTACATTTCCCCTCCCCTCCAAAATAAATAAATAAATAAATAAATAAATAAGATAAGGAAAATGCCAAAGGCAAAACTCAAAAGAGTTCCTGAACATAGTCAAGAGTAAATGAAGGGGCCTCAATAAAAAATGCAGAGGCAGCATTTAACCACAATTTATTGATGCCGCATATAAAAGTAGAATGCCAGCCACCTCGGATATACTAATGAAAATCAGTAAGTGCCAATGTGTGTAGTGCTGCTATGATGGAAAATCTGCTTTTTTATTTATCTCCTAGAACAGAGAAAAGAGAAAGATGGTGACTTTGGCTAGTAAAATATTAAAGATGCTCTGAGGTTATCCACATTCGAAACTGCAATATTCTGCTAAGTTAAAGAGCCATTTCTATATGCATCTAAACGTTATCTATCAAAGTTTATTTTAATGGTAGCTGTCTATGCATTTACTTTTCTCATTGCTTCTTCCATTATATTCACAAAGCAGTTATCAGTTTAGCCAGTATTTATAGAAGAAAGGCATGGGCTTAAGGAACTATGAAAGCAACTTAAAGAGTTCTAAATTAATGATTTTTTTTAAGTACACATGGGAACACACAATTGTGTTAGCAATTCGACAGTCTAACAAGATTAGGGAAAGTCAAATATCTTGAATTTCTATGAAAGCAACCCAGTGCGGCCAAGCAGAGGCTGTACGGGAAGGGTACTCCGAAGTGGGAACATGTCTGGGAGCAGGTGTACCCACTTTGCTTCCACTGAGACCACTGTCGTTACCAACATGTCCTCCAAGTTGCAGGACATTCAAAGCAGCAATTCAAAGAATGACAATAGCTGACCTCTGAGCCGCAGGCACTCCTTCCCCACACCCACTTGGCCAACACCCTCACTCCCCTCGGGCGTCTGCTGCAAGGTCCCTTTATTAAGAGGCCTCCCTTGACACTCCCAAGTAAAAGAGAATTCCCTGAGTCCCATTGATGGTTTTCTTCACAGCACTTATCACCATTACCTATTTCATAATTACTTGGTTATTGTCTGAGTCTCCCTCAGGAATGTCAGCTCTCTGAGCACAGGGATTGGACTGTTTGATTCACTTCTGTGTATCCAGTTTCTGAGGGGGGAAAAAAAGTGACACAAGAAATCCGTGTATTTAAAGCTCACAATGCTTCTGTAAGTAAAAGGGTGCTAACCAGTCTAGTCAGCGGAAAAGTGTGGAACTCAAACCCATGTTTCTGAGTCCTAAAGTCCATCTTTTCTCCAGCATATCACACAGCCTCTCACTGTGATAACATGAGTTACTTTATTTATTTATTTGGGGGGGGGGGGAAAGGAATTATTTATTCAAAAATTATACGAGTTTTTGAATAATGGCTAAATGTCGCCGTTAAATCTCCAAATCCCTTTAAAACCCCCACCAACACACACAGTCCTGCCTTCCCCGCCCCTCTGCTCAGTCAGGCCACTCAGGCCGGTCAGGGGCACCGTCCTTCAGGACGGAAAGCACAGAAGTCTGGAGCTGGGCCAGGCAGGCCCCTCCCAGTTCCCAGCGGTGTCACCGTGATCTCCAGTTCCTCATCCAAAACCACGTGGCGCCTTCTCACGGCCCACTAGCAAGAGTCCTTTCTCCCCTTTCCTTCCCACATGGTCTTCACATTGTTTGTGAGTTACTTTAAATCTAGAAATTTTTATCAAATGTTTATGGAAATGGGACATTGTGAAGCCTAACTACTTAAAAAGAGCATGTATTTTTATTGATTTGTTGTATAATATAATTCCTCCTTCATGTGCACAAGTAAAAGCCTTTTTTTTTCCTGAAAGATATCAAAATATTTAAGCATATATGTAATGAGGAATAATAGGGAACAACAACAACAAAAAAAACCCAAAGCTTGACACCCCCAGGATAACCCTAGATCCTACTACAAAGACATTAATAAATCTATGAAATTAACCACAGCCATATAACAATTTAGCAAACATTTACTGATTATCTTCTTTTGGTCAGGCCCTATGCTAAGACCATGTAGTTACAAAGAGGAATAACTCATGGTCCACGCCCTTAAAAGAGTTAAATCCACTTGAAGATACAGGAATATAAACATAATTACAATATAATAGAATTAGAAGCCTTTATAAGTTGCTATAAGAGGAAAGCGAAGTAGTAATCAGCTCTGCAAGGAGGATCAAGCAAAGGAGTTGCGGTTTGAGCTGCATCTCAGGAGAGAAGTAGGCATTCCCGGTGCAGTAGCAATAGCAATAGGGAGTAGCACATACACGGAGCTGGGAAATGGCATACGAGTATGTAGCCCAATGACTAGGACATTTAATATGGCGGGGCATCAGGTGCACTAGGAGGAATGGTTGGAGATGGGGCTATCAATGAGCATAGTTATATTACCTAAATATTGAGCAGATTCAATGAGATAACGCATATAAAACTGTCAGCTTAGTACCTCACAAAGTGGTGAAGAAATGTTGGCACTTGTCTTGGAATGGAGGATTTAAGATTTTTATATATCCATTATTCCAAAAGAAGAAAAATGTCTCCTGGTACCAAAATAAATGGACTGTTTATCAAATAAAATTATTTATATGAGTACCCACGTTGCAGAAGGGGCATGCATTCATACGGAACCGTATTCAAAACCAGAGATGCCAGGCAGCATTCTCACCTGATGTTTTCAGTGAGAACCAATACACGTGAAAGAAAGCTTAAGAGATAAAAGAGTAATCTCCTGTACTCAATTAGAACCAGCCATGACACAAATATCACTTCCTTAGAGAGCGAGCTGATTTTACAGAGAAGAGGGTGTGAGTTTGGTCTCTTTATCCATTACTCCTGACCTCAATCCTTAGGGAAACGACAAGATAATTTAATTCTCAAAGGCTCATTTGGTAGTGTCAATGATAAATGATCAGAAATATTGCTGCTTCAGTCACACTGTGTTTCTCATCGGTTCTTGCTGCTCCTTCTCCTGACTTGCTTCTCCTTCTCTCCACTCAGCCCCAAGAAACTACTTGGTGTTGGGGTGATAAAGCCTGTCACAATAAAAGTAATCTTCCGTCACAATCTTTCTCTTCTTTTCCTTGTCTGTTGTTTTCCCCTAAAAACTCTTCAGTTTGATCCTTGCATGACAACTTCATACTTCTGCCAACACTAATTGATTCCATTGTTTGTACCAATCATCACAAGAAAATGGTAATTTTCTTTTTCTTTGCATCTTACAATCACCTAATGAGGAGCTCTAATACTGGGCTTTTGTATTACACAATAAACAAAAATTTCCCATCATTTAACATTTGTTCAAAGACTTAATGCTATGGGCCCACATGAGCAGGAAAAATATGGGGGTGGGGGAGAAATGTGCACTTATCCAGAGAATTCAATCACTGCAAACAGAAAATCTACATTAATTATTCAGGCCACCAAAATCTGTTGTTATTGTTGTTCTAATGCCTCAGTAATTTGGAAAAATTATACTACCCTTATACAGAAGCTTGGTCTTTGTTGACATAGATGTGCCTAACAAAAATCCTTTGTATCCTAATTGAAAAATTGCTTGAGTTATTTTGCAGATTAGTAAAGGAAGACACTTTGGGTAAGGTTTGTCACCCATATTTCAGAGGATGTAAGGGCTTCATTACATAGAGCAAGGATCAGAAACCATGAAGTTTGGGGCCTGAGTGAGGTCTTCTGCTAATGGGATTTTACTTCCCTCTGTACCACTGAACCCCCTACCCACATGGAGGCGCCTCCCTCTCACCCGAGGACCACGGCCCTGCCAGCATCCCTCCTGACCACCTTCGGTTTTCCTTCACACACGCTCATTTTGTTCATCGTAACTTCATCCCTTTAGAAAAATCTTCTCTCATCACCCTGTGCAGAAGTACAGTAGGCATTTCTAGGAGGAAAATGTAATCCATGAGATACCAATGTATGAAAATTTGTATTGAAAACACTTAATGACAGACAATAAAACGGCAATTGCGCAGAAAAGTTAAAAAGTGCAAAACTTTGCATTTTGGTGCCAAGTATTTGGCTCTTATTTACCATGACCCTCAATTGTTACTTTTGCTATTAAAAAATCTTCCTAGAATGTATTAACACATTTTTCCTCTTGAGTAGGTAATATCATTTAGTCTTTTTTGATGATTCGGTCAGTATCTTGCAGTGCCTTATAAAAAACAGATAGGCAGTTTGTCTTTTAAGGCAACACACATTTTTCTTTCACTTGTATGTTTTTAACCGAGAGACTTAGAAAACCAGGAAACCATGTGGTTGAAAAATATCTTATAGAGCATCATCTTGCAAAGTAAACATCCATTTATTCATTCATTCTCATATTCATTTACTGAGCACTTAAGGAGCTCCTCCAAAGTGTGGGGCGCTGTGCCAGACCCTGGCATGCAATGGTGAATAACTCTAAAATCTCTAAGAAAGGAAGAACTCGCAGGGTAGGTTTTTCTTTATACTCTCCTAAGATAGTGTGGAAAACCCATTCATAAGCCTGCAATATCACCACCGTCCACAGGATACTTGATAGAAAGATTGCAAAAACTGCACAAAGATGAGCCAAATGCCTCGGTCTACAAGAATCAGGAAAGGTTTCTCAGAGATGATGGCAAGTGCCCTGGGACTTAAAGGGTGGGGAAGGGGAAGGAGGCGATCAGCCACAATTTTTCAATAATCCTACATTGTGTGTTCTCTATTAACCATGACTCTTTTTTCTTTTCTTTTTTTTTCTTTGGACCATGGGCCTCTTAAAGAATTTCATAAAACTTTTTGTCTGTTATATTTAAAAAGTGGTCTACATGATAAGTTTTATATTATATTCTACTACATATGAAATAAAATATCAAGCCCAAGGAAAATAAGTAAATACACAGAGACTCAAAATTAGATAATTTCACAGGGTCCATAGATTCCCTGAAGGCCACTTTGCTGTTTCTGGAGATTCAGGGGTATACCACTAAAGCTCTGTGTATTCACAGATAGAGCAAAGACAGTTCTTTGATTATGTCTACATGGTATACAAGAGAATATTTGGCAATTATCTGGATAGTCTCATCAAAATTTTGGCAAGAGAAATAATTTAGATTTCTAAATACACTTCCTGCTAAGATTTCTAATTTGACTGTGTACCCTAGTGGTCCTCAACAGAGTTAACTTTGCCCATCAAGGGACATTTGCCAATATAATTTTGGATGCCTGATGGGGAGGAGAGGTTGCTACTAATGTCTAGCAGGGTGTCCAACCTGAGGCCCGCGGGGTACATGTAGCCCAGGGTGGCTATAAATGCAGCCCAACACAAAATTGTAAATTTACTTAAAACCTTTTCCTTTTTCCCTTCATCAGCTTTTGTTAGTGTTTTTGTATTTAATGGATGGTCCAAGACAACTCTTATTCCAATGTGGCCCAGAAACACAAAAATGTTAGACACCCCTGAGAGAGTAGAGACCAGGGATGCTGGTGAACATCCTAAAATGCAAGTGACAGCCCCACCGCAAAGAACTCTTTGACCTAAGTGTCAATAATGCCAAAGTTGAAGAACCCTGGTCTCTGCTAAGTCGCTCAAATAATTTCTATGAGAAAGGGTTGGTCACTTCCAAAACTGATTTTATAGAAAAACAAGGAAAATGCAGAGAAGCATTCATTTTAACCCAAATAAATAATCTCTCTTTTTTTGATCTCCTTTGTGGAATGAAAGTAATCTGGCCAGTCCCTCCACCCTGCAGTGTGAGCCTGCAGCAGTTGCTATAGCAAATATCTGTGCTTTATGAATACCACTAACACGAGCAGTCAAAAATGAAAACAGACTCGATTAAATGCAGACTAAGTGACCTTTAAAATTATTTTATTGCCTCTGGGCAGTAGTTTAGGTCATTATGGACAAATAACTATTCAGTCAACACGTGTGGTGCTTGGGACTGCCATGTGTCTGCCACAGTCCTCCATCTCTCAAGTACATATTGGTCAGACAACTTTAATAGGCAGAAGTCTTCAGTGATCATTAAAAATCATGCTTATGGTATCTAAAAAAAATTTTAAATCTTACAAAAACATATGGTATAAAACACAAGCATACTGTTATCTAATCATGTTATCTAATACTGTTATCTAATAATGTCATACTCTTAAAAATCTTTTAAAAGTAGATTGGTTATATATTTATTTATTTTTTTCATCACTATTTATCTCCTCTATACCCTTTTCCATCTCCATCCACCCCCCTTCCTCCTACAATTGCCAAACTGTTGTCTGGTCCATGAGTTCTTCTTGTTATCCTTGTTTGCTCAAGCCCTCCCACACCCCAGTGCTCTCCAGGCAGACAGACATAGAGAGTAGGCAGATAGATCAAGGCAGATTTTACGGTCCCATTTTAGAGATAGGAAAACTGACATTTGTAGAGGTTGAATAGCTTGTCCAAAATTGCATACTAATTGGAATTTAAAAAATGGAATTTTAAACAGTTCTACTGACTCAAAATTCTGTGGTCTTTGGATAGACACCAGGCTTGTTTTGTCTGAACCAAGTTTGAGCCCTTTCTGGACTGAGCACTTCCACATAGTATCTTTCCTTATAACAAACCTGTACATAACTCCTTTCTCCACATTAACAGACAAAGAAACTAGTTCTCCATGAGTGAAGTTCATACAACTGACAGGTGGCAAATCTGGAATTTGAACCAAGGTCAGCCTGGGTCTGATTTTAATTCCAAACTTACTAAACTTTCTGTATCATGCATTTCTTTTATTTCAACTAAAAATGGATGATAATAATCAAAGACAGAAGGCAAAAAAGTATTCTGAGCAGATTTTTCTCCAATGAATTTTTTTTTCCATACAAAACTGAGATTCCACAGCCTTATAAATTCAGTACTATAATGTTTACTCTGGAATGAAAGCAAATCTTTCTTTTCTATCTATTCTAAATGTATTGGTTTTTAAGTCTGTTTTGTGACCACTGATAAGTTTCTGTTTTTAGGATTTATTGGTTCTGTTGTTCGTGGAGGTGTTTAGGATCGGGGGTGGGGTAGGTAAAGAGGGATGAGGAAAATAACGTAAAGCTCTTGGCAAAGGGGCTATGCTAATAAAATACATAATTGTGAAAAAATAAGCATTAATTTAACACTTTTATCTATGTGATATAGAAACCACCCTAATATTTGAAAACATCCTGTTACTTGCCTGAACTTACTTTTCACTCAAAAATTTTACCCCATGTAAAAAAAATAGGCATCATGTCCCAAGTACCCAAGTTTTAAACATATACATCTCTCAGTAACTTTCCATAAAAGGGGAATGCCTCCTGTCATGCATTACTCATCATAGCAGCACCCTCTATATCTAATACTGCCATATCCAGCAGTTTAAATGTCCATTTTGATACATACTAATACCCCTGGAAGAGGTCAGTGGGCATGGTGTATGCCCAGGTTGGTCAAGATTGTAGTTGGACAGGAATTTGGGAGGAGCCCAAGAAGGAAACCTGTGTGATTTGGATATAACATTGTACTTACAAATAAATCCCCAAAGTTCTTTAATGTTTCATATTAGCATTTAGAAACAGTATTCTCAAAGACTAAGTGAAACAGACCTAATAATGTGGTTTCCTTTCCAAGTCTGAATACAAATAATTCAACTGGGACTGTTGCCATAATTCTCTAAACCACAGAACTGGATGAAATTATTGTAATACCTTGTTCGTGATCATAATCATGATGCCAACGTAATAACAACAAAAAAACAATAATTCCTACTTCCTGATAGTATTATGAGGACTAATGCTGGAGGGTAGTTTTTTTGTTTGTTCGTTTGTTTTGTTTTGTTTTGCAGCGGTCCCCCAACATTTTTGGCACCAGGGACCAGTTTTGTGTAGGACAGTATTTCCGCGGACCCAGGCAGGGGGTGGCCAGGGTCGTTTCAGGATGATTCAAGCGCATTACATTCATGCCCACCTTTTGCTGTGCACCCCGATGCCTGACAGACACTGACGGTGCAGGTCCACGACAGGAGGGTTGGGGACCCCTCTGTAAAGTATGTGGCTCAGAGTAAGTGCTCAGTAATGCTTATTCTCTCCTCAAACTCTGCCCCTGTTAAAATAAAGTAGTTAAATTCCCAGCAACTTGTCCTTGCTAGAATCCAACTCTAAGCATCACGTGTACAGAGGAGATGACAGACTCTAAGCTACATTTTGTACTCTAGAATAAAAATCTACTTGGATACTGACACGATTCATTTCACTTCAAAAACTCAGGCAAAAAACTAAAGGATAGGATCTTTTCTGAAGTCAGATCCTTTGATTCTGACTCTCAGCCTAGGTTTAGGAAGCTCGACAGTGTCTCCACCTTATGGCTGGGTGCCGAGAAATAGACAAACATTTCTCATAAATAATTTAAATTATTTTCATTGGAAAAAAAACCCCAAAATATTTTGGGAATAAAAAGTAGGGAAGCGCTGGTGTGGCTCACTTGGTTGGAGCATCATTTCATAACCAGAAAGCTGCAGGTTCAATTCCTGGTCAGGGTGTATGCCTAGGTTGCAGGTTTGATCACTGGTTCCAGTGCACACAGGAGGCAACCAATTGATATTTTGCTCTCACATCGATGTTTTTCTCTCTCCCTTCCTCTCTTCCTCCCTCTCTAAAAGCAATGAAAAAAATGTCCCTGGCTGAGGATTAAAAAAAATAAAAATAGGGAGAGTCTTTTCATGAAATCAAAAGGCTGCTGGACCACTGCTCAAGGATGCTGTCTCTAAAATGCAATAAAAGCAAATATTTATTTCACCTTTCACCTTTGATTAAATAGTTACTTGTGTTTATTAAAGATAATATCTATACAATATGTAAATGTGTTTGTGAGTGTGTATGCATATTAATAGAAGAATGTCAAGTGGGCTAAGTAAAATAGATTACCAAGGAAATCGTGGCACCTGCCATATGTTGACAATTATTTCTTGGCCTTATTTATTGTTTTATTGTTTGTTTTGTATTTTTAAATAATTATATACAGGGATTGGCAAGAGTAAGTTTATAGTTGTCCATATGGAAAAATATTGCAGTGGTTAATAAATAATAATACAAGAATAAACTCCTGTACTCACAACTGTAAACCTACTTTTGCCCACCCCTGTACATGTGTTTTTTTCCAAAAGACAAAGACATTATTTGGAAATGATGTAAAAACTAAGGGTTGAATTTGAGGGTCATGCTTTACTGATTCAGGCCCAGAAATAAGGCATCTGTTTTAGGGTGGACTGAAGATCTGAAGCATCTGGAATCAAGTATGTAAGGGGAAACATTTAACAGCTGCTAAAGCTGAGACATGAATATCATGTAAACAATTCAAGAAAAAACAAACTACTGAACATTAAAAAGCACATTTTCTCAATTGCAAGTTTTATGTTGGTTTTGTTTTTGTTTTTTGTTTTTTTTAATATCTCCTTAGGAAACGCCCGATGCCTTATAAGTAAGCTATGTTTTCTTGTAGATCTTTATCACTCAAAATGTGGTCCATGGGACAGCATCATGGGCATCTCCTGAGAGCCAGTTAAGAATGCAGAATCCTACCCAAGACCTACTGAATTAGAATCTGCATTTTAACCAACTCCCCTGGTGATCCTTATGCCCATTACATTTTGAGATGTGCCACTCTTAAAAATCAAATCTACTGGATTTCCATTTTATTTAGGGACCCCCTTCATACCCACATATTCTGTGCGAGCCCAGCACTATTCTAAGAGCTTTATATACATATCTCAGTGGGCCTTACCCTGGCCATGCATCAGAATTACTGGAGGGGGAATTTTAAAATAAGAATATCAGGCCCTACTCCAAATAATTTAATGAAATTAGTCTGAGGCAGGACCCAAGAAAGGTATTTTTAAAGGTCCCCTGATCAATAAAATTTGCAGCCAAGTTTGAAAACAATTGCATTATCCCATTTAATTTTTACCTGAAAACACAGAGGTATGTATTATTACATTTACAGAGGAACTTACTTATGATTACAAAACATGGACTTAAAATCAGTGCTTTCTGACTTCAAAAACTTGCTATTGCATTTTAAACATGTCATTGTGTGTGGGGCTCTCATGCTCATAGCTGTTTCCACACTTCCCACTGTGTAAATACCCCAACATGCTATACTCTGTGGGAAAGTTTCTGAAGAGCAGGTGAAAAAGAGAATGGGTGCCAGAACCCTACAATCAGGCACGATTAGGATGAAAAGGTGAAGAGCCACAAAACTGCTTCACTACAAAATCCAATCAGCCCAGTGCTGAGCCCATTGAGACAATTGAAAGAAGTAAGAATGGACTAATGAATGACAGGGAGAGCTACAGGTCTACATTCATGGTCACAAATTGGATTAGCAAATGGGCTTAGAAGAGGCAACTGATGTGTTTACCCAAGTTCCCTGGGGCACAGCTCCTGGACCAAGTAGTCAAGCCTTTGTGGACTGCCCTACCTCTGCAGTCCCATCACCAGACTTATGAGCAAGAGATATCCTAAAATGTAGTTATTACAATATGGGATGACCAATCAAAGGCTGATGTGTGGAATGTTCCCACAGAGACAGGGAGGATGTGACTCATGCCCTCATGCATCATAGAAGCAAGCTATGTGTAGATTCTTTTAAGCATTTACCATAAACGGATCCCTGTATCACCATCTGTTCACTTAAGTGCAAAAACACATGACTGCCTTGTCATATAGTTAGTAGTTTTGAAAAGGATTTCTCCTGTCTTTTGAAATATGTGCAAATATGTCAAAAGAAATGGGTATGTTCTTTTACAAACTATGCTTGGACTAGTGTTATGACATTTTCTTTGTCAGCTGGCCCAACTCCAAGGACCGGTTCTATCTCAGGGAACACTGAAAATCCTAGTGTAATCCTGAAACATGGATGTTGGCTTTAAAAGTTCAATTTAACTGACAGATCTGTGAAATGGCACATAGAAAACTCCCTGTTGGTGACAATGAAAATGCTAGGATACAACAGTTAAGGAATAATGCAATAATACAGGGTGGAGCAAAAGCCGGTTTACGGTTGTTCACATGGAAAATAAAACAATAATTAATAAATAATAATACAAGAATAAACTCTGTTTCAAGTGCTCATAACTATGAATCTACTTTGCCCCATCCTGTATAAGCTCATCTGTTTTCTCATTTTATATGATCCATTTTTTGACATGGAAATTTATTTTTGTGATACATAAGATTATACTCACATTTATATAATGCCTGCTTTTAAAGTAAATGCCAAAATTACAGAGACTTGAAAGTCAGCCTTCTGGGAAAAACTGACATATAAGTACACCTTATTTCTGTGCAGAAAAACAGCTTTCTCTTTAAATAGATGGTGAATGACAAGTATTTTACCTCTGAACCATGGATATATCAACCCCAAACCAATGAAATTTTGAAAAACACAGTGATGAGAAAAACAGTCAAAGATACATTTAAGTAAATAATTAATTCCCTTTATTTTGAATATAAATTATGTCTTCTAACCTCTCGCTTTACCCAGTGCCACAGTAATCAAAGGTTACAATGTTTTAAAATACTAAGATTTTAGCATTACTCCAGAACTATAGATGAATAAGAAAATAAACAATAGAGTTTATATACGTAAAAACTTTAGGTGTGGCTTATGGATTTCCTCCCTGAATTTCAGTTCTGAAAAATCTGCTATTTTAAATAAATGGTAAGCCCTCCTTCCCTTGGCTCACGGATCTAGAGACACCGAATACCTCTTGTGGTGTCCAGGAAGAGGGAGTTTACATTGCCAGCAATGGGCACCCGCATCCTCTTAAGTTCAGAGGCACTCTGCCCCCTGGTGGACTCTTCAAGGATGGGCTTTGATGAAAGGTGAAGAAGCTTTACTTCCCACACTCTTCCCCTACCAGCCACTTCCCTTCTGTAAACTCCAGCAGATGCCTCAGTTAAAGCTTTTGCCCTCATTAATTACACATTAATTTGGATAAAAAATTTCCTTTTAAATAATGTAAAAAGTCTGAGCTACCTAATCAGCCCTTCACAGGAACAATAAGGAAATTAGATCAACACAGTAATATTATTATGGCTATGCACGAGGAATGAAAAAGCAGAGAAGCTGAAAATGAGAAACTGAGAAAAGATGTAGATGTGGTGAGGAATGTGGACTCTCGGAAGACAGCTGGAAATCTCTAGACAAGGATGAAGAAGTCGAGAGATTAAAAGTGAATAAGAGGATGCCTTAGGAAATGAAATGTTTGGCAATTTCCTCTTTGCCCCTAGATCTACTCTAAATCATCTCTTTGGCCTTTGGTTTATGTGTACTAGTCTAAAAGGGTAAGTGTGAAAGGTTCCAAACCTCTGTCACTGTTAGTTTTTAGTCAGGTTCTCTCATTGTCTCCTTTAACCTTCCCCAGTCTGACCTCTCTCAAATAGCACTGTTTTTCTATGCTACAGGGGCCCTGTATCCTCAAGGGAGACAATGGGAAATAATGGCTTAGGAGGAGGTATCAACTGTTGACATCCAAAAAGGTGTCAGGTATTTTGATAGGTACTTTACATGTATAGTCTCTAAAACTTTGCTACAAACTGCAAGTAGGCTTGCAGTGTGAGAACAATACAGTTGTAAGTAGCTCCCTTTGGGATTCAAACCTAGCACCTTCTGATTCCAAAGCTATTTTTCTGTCAATTTCTCCAGTGTTCAGATAAGTCAGTTTCCTCCTCTTATGTCTCCTCCAAGACTGCTTCTAATAGCAGGTCCTCCATTTTTCTGTATTTCAAGCACCATACAGTATCTTGAAATCTTATTACCTAGCCTAGAGACTAAATGGTAACTGCAGAATGCTGATCAGGAAAACTCTTGTGATAATGAACCTGACATACCCTCTTTGCAGAATGTAAGATCACAATTTGTCTATTTCCTTTTACATTCTTCCTGCAGATACAAACTAAATCCCCCAATCACTGCAGTACTTGCTCGTTCTCCACAGTATCATTTTCATCAAGTATTCTCTCTTGGAGGCTCGAGCTCCTCAACTCAATCCAGAATCCAATGAACCAACCTTCCCCTAATAATAGAATTACTGTCCAAAGCTTTTTAGAACACAAAAAAAGGACTTTTATTTCATTATTTTCCTAAATTTCATTTCCAATTACACACTTGTTGAAAGGTGGAATACCAAAGACAATTTCCAGTCACAGCAACTCTATCAAACACACATAATCTGAGATTTTACTGGTTGAGTGAATTATAGTCCTCTCAGGGTTTCCTGGTTAAAGAAGGTAAAACTAAGATAACAGAGAGAAAAAAATGAAGAATATTGTTCTGTAGGAAATTTGTTGAACTCAATAGCCATTCATTCATGGATGCAGTGTTCATTTTTAAAAAGGAAACTCTAAAATTCCTAGAAACACAGACAATATTTATGGTTTTGGATGAGTATACATTCATATATTTGTGTGAAAATTTGTGCAATCAACAACATGGAAAATGTTATTTGTTACCATAGCCAATGAAAATATATTTTCATTTCTATTAAAGTTAGACAATTCTATCTCCCATTTTATGTTCTGCAAAAAATAAAAATTAAAAAAAGCCGTATGGCAAGTTTATGAAACAACTATGCTAAAGGCAGCAGTAACTGAAAAAGAGCTTAACAGTCTTAACTACATACCCCTGGGATGAATAATACACTTTGCATAATCATGTGCAATGCCAAATGATGTTTCTAGATCTCTTATAAATACAAGGGTTTGCAAGCTTCTATTTCACATAATATGCCCCAAATCCAGTCAGTTCAGCCAAATAGGCAAAAATTTAAGTGAGTGATCTACAAAAAGGTAAACAGTCCCTTTGACTAAAATGGCCATATTTTGTTAATATGAGTACACCATCATTGTATGTGCCAAATAAAGAAATCATTTGTAAGTGGCTATTTGTTTCAATTAGCCTAGAAGTTGACTTAATTGTTTCTTGGGTCCAAAGAAAGCACAACTGCATAAACGAAAAGCAATCGTAACATAAAAACAAACACTGTGCTTTATGCACATTCCTATAGGTAGTAACCTAGATTTCTCCATAGGAGAAACATCACAAAGTAAAACACAACAAAGAAACTTGGGAATACAGAAGAAATATAGGCTCATCTAATTCCTAAAATTTTATCTTACTCCAGTAACTGGGGTAAATGTTAATCACAATTCCCTTTTTCATTTAGTTTACATTTCCCATTTTTATGTAGTTTTTGCGTGAAACTTTTGAGTTCAAGAGTCATTGCCCCAGAGTGAAGGTCTGCACAGTAGGCAAACGGTGTACCTCAGATCAATACATCTACTGTCTCACAATCTGGGCTGGAGAGCATCAAGCAGGGAGTGAATTCATTTTACAAAGACAAACTTGCTCCTGCACACAAGATGTCAACTGCAGAAAGCTCTCTGAAGAAGGGAATGTAAATCGTCTTGGTATATTAAATGGTCCACATATACACTTCTTTTTTTATTTCTGTGTAGATGACCCTTCAGGGCTACTCCTTTTCACTTAGATAATGCATTTTTTTTTTATCTTTTAGTGTATAAACCTTGCCCTATGTTAGGGAGTCCTTAGAGTGAATTTGAGATAACAAGTTAAGTACTGTTGCAATTTGAAAAGACAGATAAATTTAAGTATTACTGTCATTATATTCATTGAGGTATCAGGTCAGTGACAAATTTCTGAGGTGCAACGGCTTATCAGTTTCTTGATTACCTAGAAGGTTTGAGGTTTGGTTCCATGAGTTCCGAGGAAAACAGGCTCAATTTTAGTTTCTCTAGGCTTTTCTAAAGTTCTTGAATGTCATTTTCAAGTGATCCTTGTTCCTTCCCAAACTTCAATAGAAAGGGAAAAGAAACAAGTTTTTTTAATATAGTTTTTAGGGCTCTTAGTACATTTTGAAGATTTTGGAGAAAGGGGCTAGTTCTTTTGGTTATTTTATCTGTTAGCACACAAAGGAATTACAGATGGGAAGGAGAGTGCAAATGACTATCAGAAAAAAGTCTCATGCATTTAAGATTTTTTACAAGTCAAAATATACATCCTCCTATTGCCCCTCATTCCTTCATTGGATAAGAACTAATCCTATTCATCGGTCTCCTTTGTTTCACTGAATTGGATATGGAATAAAGATGCTTATCTTGTTAAGGAGCAGTATATATCTAATATCATCAGTTTAATCAATTGCATTAATAAGAAACAAGAAAAAGAGCAGTTTGGGCTGAGTCACCCATCATATCCTCCATTTATGGGGATTTAAATGTGTAAAATGACAGGTGCATGAAATTAGAAGAAAAAAAAGCAACCTGCAGATTTTGGCACTAGCACACATGATGTTTTGTTTGGGCTGTTAGAACTGTGGTTTGACAATCACTAAATAGGAATTAAAAATCACAAATCTGCAGAAAACAAACAATCATAGGTGTTGGTTCTCTGTTTAAGGGTTCTCACCTCCTATTCCCATCCACCCGGCCCCATACAGTTTCAATTATAATAAAAATAGAGATCTTAACATCAGAATTTTGCTGTTAACTCTTCAAGGTTTCTCTGTGCCCTCCCAGCCACACCTAGGGAATTGAAGCATCAACTCCACAAGTTTCTCCAACCAAGGTTAAATAAACAAAAACTGAAGACTGAGGGATGCCAAAGTAACTGTTCTTAAATGAAGCTGTAACACAAAGTTATCCCCAAAACACAGGGTATTAAGTGTCTAGTTCAAGTACTGCCAGGCTGTAAGCATCTGTCTCAGACAGAGTTCAAACAACAACTACATGTATCACTGGTTCTAGAGGTCATCATCCATGACACCAAAGCAGGGCAACATCACCTTTCCATCATCGATTTTTAAAGTCGCAAAATCCCCTTGTGATTGGCTGTCGCAGGGTCAGTGCTGAACCTGGGATTTGAGGGATGAAAGGGAGCCTCCTCCTCAGCAGGGAAGCTCTATCTTTCTTTTGTTTGATCAGTTCTCCTTTCAGAGATCTCTCTTTCTGTCAGGGCAGTCCTGGCTTCTCAGGATCCATAGCCCTTACCCAGAAGAGAGCGCCTGGTTCGGACCCAGAAACAGTGAAAGAAAAGTCGACCTACCTGTGGAACCAGACACAACATGGTCCCCAAAGGCCACTTTTAGGAGACCCTAAGTCAACTTGTGCATTTAAAGCGTATTAGTTTATGGAACGCTTGTTTGAAATCCTCATTGGACATGGTATAGATAATGGGGTTAATGAGGGAGTTGAGATAGCCCAGCCACGTGAAGAAGTCAAATATGGCCAGGTGGAACCAGCATGCTTTTTTGCAGATAGGCATCACTAGGGAGATGATGAAGAAGGGCAGCCAACACACAATAAACGCTCCCAAAATGATCCCCAGGGTCTTGGTGGCTTTGCGCTCCCTAGCGGCCATGAGTTTCTTCTTCTCCAGCAGGGCGTCAGAGATTCGCACTTTGACTTGGTTCACATACACGGGAGACCCCGATTCGCTGGGCATGTCGGGAGCTCGCGAGTTAATAGAGGTGACAGAAGACGTGGACCCAGGGGAATCGGTTATCAGCTGGGCTCGGGTCAAACGTTTGCCGGTCTTGTTGGGAGTCTGTTTCAAAATCCGGGAGCGGGCTTCCACGTAGATACGGCCGTAGAGGGCGATGAGGAGCAGGGTGGGGAAGTAGAAAGCGCCCACCGTGGAATAGACTGTGTAGAGGATGTGATCGGTGTTCACCACGCAGTCCGACACCTCCTCCTCAGCTTTGGCCTGACGCCAGAAGAAGGGTGGCAGCGAGATGGAGATGGAGAAAATCCACACCAGCACGATCATGACTGCCGCCCTCTTAGGAGTCCTTTTCGCTGAGTACTCCACGGCGTCCGTGATGGCCCAGTAGCGGTCCAGGGCGATGACACAGAGGTGCAGAATGGAAGCAGTGCAACAGGTGATGTCCGACGAGAGCCAGAAGTCGCAGACCACCTGTCCCAAGGTCCAGCGGCCGGTGACTGTATACATGGTGCTGACGGGCATCACCAGGATGGATACTAGCAGGTCGGTGAGCGCCAGGGAGGCGATCAGGTAGTTGGCTGGGGTGTGAAGCTTCCGCGTCCGGTATACAGTGGCAATTACAAACGCATTGGAGAGCGTGGTGGCCAAAGTGATGAGCGCTAACAGCATGACCAGTAGTACTTTCCAGGGCAGGGCGATGGAGTCCTGGTAAATGTAGCCCTCGGTGCTGCAGTTGTGGGAGGGAGCAGCGGAGAGGTTGGCTTGAGAAACCCCAGTCTGGGAGCCCGCAGGCTGCGGCGGGGCGCACTGAGCGCCGGTCTCCTCCATGTCTCTCCTCGCCCCGGCTACGGAGTGCAGCTAAGGGGCATGGAACGGACGAGGGAAAGGGGGAAGGACGGCGAAAGAGACCACGTCTCTCCCCCGGTTGGTAGTGATTGCCGTAGGTTCCTCAATTACTCCTCCACCAGGTTCCCAGCTGAAACTAGAGGTCAAGGGCGCGGCAGCCAAGGCAGGCGAGCGTGTCCCCTGCACTTCCAGTGCGCCTGGCGCTGCCTCCGCGTCTCTGGCTGCTCCTCTCCACGCCCGGTGTTGCTAAGGACTGGCCCACCGAGCCCCACGCCGCACCGGCTTCCACCGAGGCGTCCAGTGGTGGAGGGCCATGTATTCTTTGATGAGGGAGCATTAGCCAGGTGGGGTCTCTTACCCCAAATGCTCGAGGCTGAGCGTTTCCTAGCCCGGGCGCTCCTTGAGCTGCAGAGTCGGCCCACAGGAGTTTCCTAGCTGTTTAGACCAAAACGTGCAGGCCAGCGAAGAGTCCGGGTCTTGCATTCCCGCCCACCTCCCCAGTCTGTGGCAGTTTCCTGCGGCGGCTGAGGCCGCCAGAGTAGGGCGGGGTGAAGTCTGGGAGCCGCGCTGCGCCGCGCCGCGCCTCGCGCCGGGTTCTGCCCTCCCTCTTTCTCACGCGCTGGCCACTCCGGCAAACTGCCCCGCGGAAACGGGGCCGCACGAGGGGGGACTCGAGGGCTTGGGTTGCAGCTGCTCGCACCGTGTGGCCGCGGCGGCCACCTCCGTCCCGCGGGCACCACTTGGAGTAACGCTGCTGGGCGAACTGGTCTGGGGAACCCAGCGCGGCACACGGGGAAAGGGCAGGTTTCTGGGGAAGCTGGAGGGAAGCGCTGTGCGCCAGCCCGGGAGGAGCGTGAGAGCAGCGAAACAGATGAGCTCCTTTTATAGAGTCCAGGTCCGCTAGAGCTACTCTAGCGGCGCCGCGAGTGCGGATGCCCGCTCGCGAACACCTTTCCTTTTTTCTCTTCCTCCCTCCGTTTCTCCCGCCCAGTTCCCTCCCAGGCCAAGGAAGCTCCCGCCGGGTCCTACCGCCCTATCTCCATTTCCCTGCCTTTGGCCCCTCCCGATCTTGGCACCCAGGTGCCGCAGTTTGGGCGGAAAATGGGGATGAGGGCATCCTGTCCTTGCCTCTGTCCTCTTCGGAGTTTGCTACGCACCTCTCCATTTAAACTCATGCTCTTAACTGGGGGCACAGGCACAATCACGCCAACTACCTATTACTATCCACCCAAGCAGGCCTGTGCTTAGGTGGACCTAGCCCCAGTCTCTGACCTCTCTGCTCAGGAATTTTAACCAGCCCTGCTGGCCACACCCAGGTTAGAAGGAGGCGCCTGTGATACAGCCTAAGAAGGAAATGACCAACAGTGCTTTTATACTGAATACTTTGGGCATCGAGTCATACTTAACTCTTGCTACAATACAAACTAATTTTTCATATCTGGTTTTAGAAATAAATACTTTTCATTCAATCCCTCTCCTTTAACTGTAAGTCAACAGAAAAAAAAAAAGCTGTGTGCAAAAAATGTAAAATTATCACAAAAAGAAGCTCGCTGTATGTCAAATTAAACCTTAGACTCCACCCTCCTGCTCCAGAGGCTTAGCAGTTCAGTGCCTCTGGAAAACAGTTTTCAGAAAGTACAATGCTTTTTGCAACCTGCCTAGAAAGGAGATCATCAGGATTCAAGAAAGAAAAACAAAACAAAACAAAAAACTGGCTCTGCGGCCATCACCAGCAGCACCATCAATGGAAACATCAGGATATCAACCATATTTGGCAACAAGCAGTGGCAGTAGTCCCTAGGTCTCTGACCCCAGAACATATCCCCTGTGCTCAGGTCCTACTCCAGCCTTAAGAGAAACAAGTGTAGGGCAGACGTACAAGTCAGAGTAAGTTTTTTTAAAGCACCAGGATGAACAATGTATTTTCAACCCTGAAAGCTAACCGAGGTATGAGTTCCCAGAGCCTGGCTCAGTGTTTGTGGCAGGTAGAATGCATCTAATAAAAAATAAATAAATGAATGAATAAATAAAAACCTATATTGTAACTGAATTTCTCAGGTTAACTGTAAACGTATTTTAAGGAATATTATTCTGTCTATCCTAGAGCTGAAGACTGTCTGATTATCTGGTCCATCCATTCAGTTTTTTAAAAAGCAATTGAGATCCTTTGAAAGAAGGGATTTTACCCACGGCGACACAACCCTAACCCAAGTTCCTTCAATTCCTCATCTGTGAGCCAGGCAGCTGGGCAAAAATAGAGTGCCTATTCTATGCCAGGTAATTCTAGGCATCGGGGGTATCAAGTCCAAAGGAGTAGACCCAGAACCAGTTTTCAAGTAGTTTATATTCTCAAAGAGGCAGGCACACAATGACCGCACGAACGAGTAAATAATTAACATGCTTTTATATACTGCTAAGTGTTATGAAGAAAACAAAACACATTCATGCATTAAGAGTGAGGATACTCCTTTAACTAGGTGGCAGCTCTCCAAAGACATCCTCTGGATGCCCCCTGGGCTGCAGCAGCCACGCTGAGAGTAAACACACAACCTTCTCTATCCTCTTCTTCCCTTCGTAGCACTCAGCACTGCTCTGATAATATTAAACCTCATTTGCTCCACATTTTAAGGGGTCCTGTCCATCCTCCCACTCTACCCACCCACATCAGGTGCCTAGGTGGACTTGATTATTTTGCAAAGTCCCATCTTTCTCTTAGAAACAACAGAGGGAAGCAAAGCAGGGAGCCTGAACCACTAGGTGGGGGCGTTGGCCAAGATGGAGCAAAAATATGTGCTGGGCGGGGCCAGGAAACTATTTCCCTGCTAATTTCGGGGAGCGGCAAGATTAGAGAGAGCTGTTGAAGGGTTAGGAGGCAGAGTAATGCAGAGGGGAATGTTAACAAACTATATGCGCAGTCTCTTCTTCAATTTCTGCTTCAGTAGCATACAAAGGAGGAAACCAATTCCTCCTTCTAGGATTTGAGTTTAGCGATGGGGAAACCTGTGGCATTCTCCAGCCATGTTTTCGCTTCTTCGCGGAGTCCCCGACCCCGAGTGGAAGCTGCCACATCTGGACGGAGTTTGATTCCTCTCACCCCCTAACCACCTTTGGTTACGAATCGCTTGAAACCCAGCCCCAGCCGTCAGAGACAGGATTTTGACAGTTTAGTGGAGAACCACTTTTCATTAATTTAGCCCCTGCATTTCACGCACTCCTTTCGCTCCTGAAAACATATAAAATGTTAGTGTTTGCACATGGGTGCGTATGGGTGAAGGTGTGGAGACAGCAGGGTACCTTTAAAGTTGGCTCTGCCTAGGTTCCGCCGGCGCACAATACCGGGCTATTAGGTGCGGTTCCCAGCAGCGCTATAAGGAGCCTCCCTTCGAGTTTGCCAGAAATTCAGCCCTCAAACTGCGGAAGGGGCAAGGGAAAAACAGAAATCTCGATAGGATATCGGAGCGCAGCAAAAGTTAGTTGGATGGAAAAAGCTCCTGTTTGACCACATGGCACGGAAACTGCGCATTTATGTGCTCGCCTCATCAGCTTCACGAGGGACTTTCAGCTGGGGGTGGAGGGGTGGTTGGTAACACTGGAACCCCAGTGAAGCCTGTGGTCACAGAGGAAGCCTGACACTGTCGTGTGGTGCAGAGGGACCAAAGAAGAATCAACCTGAAAGAAACTTTGCCTGTGCCAGAAAGATACCGTGCTGCGGATGTAAAGGAATGAGGAGGCACAAGCTTCCAAGTGTGCGGCAGGGGCATAGCGACGGCGAGAATAAAGGAAAATGCAATCCGCAATCATTTCCTCTACCACCCCCACAACTTGAAAAATCCGCAGGCAGTCCCTAACCACAAAATGTGAGGACCTGGCAAACTACTACTTATTGCAAGTCCTGCTTCCTCAATCTGTGGACCCTGGTTTTGTTTGTTTAGTTAGTTTGTTTTTAACTCCCACCCAGGAAATGAGAAGCAGACCTTGAGCTGTCTGTGCATCCTCATGTGTGTTTTTTGCTCTTTGCTAGGTTTCCCTTATGTTTTCTCCAGTAACTATTCTTTAAAAATTTATTGGTAATAATGAAAGTGCAAGATTATTTATGTGTTGCTTGATACATCCAGATAAATGAAGATTTGAATACATACACACAGATGTACACATGTAATTTTTGCGGACAACTTCTGGGTGGTAACAAACCTGGTGAAGCTCAGGTACCTCTTCATATCATTGACCCCACATTGGGCCTTTGACCTGGTATTTATGTCATGGCACTTAGGTGTTATCTGCTTTATAAGGGATTTTTAACCCTTTCCAAATAATAAAATTAAGTTTTTTATTTTCTAAATTCTAGGCTGGCACAAATTAATCTATGATAATTAGTAACTATGTGTTTACGTATAGATATAAATATTGTGTCTGCATTTAAGAAAGAATGTAGACAAAAATTAGAACAAATAGACAGAACTTAGATACTTTCTAATGCCTGTCTCTGTAGTAACAGCCACTTTGCTATTTTCAACAGATACCCTTAACAGGTAGATTACTCCTGGAGCAAAGCTAGCTCAGTTCCAACCAGTAAAAGAGCTAGTTCCCAATTAAGGTCTCAATCACATATTTCTTGGCTGAAGACCTAGGTCTCAAAACAAAATTTCTAACCTAAAATTCAAGGTTATGTGAGCAGAAGTTTCATGGAGAAGATGGGCATTGAATTTTTCTTCTAGGAAAAACAGTGGGATATGGTGATAAGAAATATTTGGATGGAAAAACAATACCAATAAACTCACCAAACTGAGGAACAACTTGCTTCTTTAAGTTGGAAGCATCATTAGGCAGCTCTGTTCAAGATGAAGTCTCTCCACAAAAATCAATTCAAGGACTATAATAATGAAGTTGTCCACTGGCCTAAGGAAAAAAGCAATAAAAACTGGTTTCAACTAGGAAAAATTGCATCACTTTGCATGATTAGTTCCAGTGTTGCAAAAAACAAAACAAAACAAAAAAAAGGTGGTTTTATTGTTCTCCCCCTATAATTAATAAATAGTAATAATTACCCTTTATTGAACACTATGTACTAAGCCTTATGCTACTTGTTCCACATACATTTGCTCATTTAATTTTTATAACAACACTAGGAGTTGTCATCATTCTTATTTTCTGGATGAGGAATTGAAGCTTAGAAAATTTAAGAAACTTTGCCAATGTCGGATAGCTGGTAAGTTGCAGAACTGGTGTTCAAGTCCAGGTCTCCCTAATTTTACGGCCCAAGTCTTTATGAATAGTCTACACTGAGTCAGCCACACAGCTCAGCCTTAGCAGCACTTTTAACCATCCTGCCTGTGACTTTTATTCATCTTACCCGTGAGGAGCATCACTGCTTATAGCTATTTAAGTCTCCAGAATAATTTTCTGTTATATGCCTTCAAGTTTTGGGGAGTAGGAGGAGCTGGTGGTAGTAAAATTCAGGTAGAAAACTGTGTACCATGATTATGTTTATCCAGAGAATTATAATTTCCAAAGTAGTACTGATAGGTGATCACATACAACATATTCCTAAATCTACAGCCCAAACAGAAACCAGCAAAGACTTTCATTGCAAATGATAGAAGACCAATTCAATCACATCTAAAAGCAAAAGAGAGAATTTGTTTCAAGAACAGTGGGGCTCAAAAAGGTACTGAACCTCCAGGCTTTGGGCAAAGAAGAGATACAGCTGAGCCTTAGCAAGCATTCTGGAACACCACCAGGACTCTGTCCTTTTTCTGGTGTTTGCTGTCTGCATGTCAGCTTACTTTATCTATTTCACTGTAGATGCATTTTATCCACACTGTGTAAAGACATAGCCATTAACACCTTTAAGGATTACATCTTGCAGCTTGAATCATATTTCAGAAACTAATCTACATCTGTTCCATGTTCAGAAATTCTAAGGAATGTGTTCTACTCTTGAGTAAAATGTAGGAAGCCATGACAAATCAACATTCCAAAAATGCAAAATTAGACAAATTAAAAGCCCAAAGAGGAACAACTAGCGAATGATTGCTACATAATTTATTTCCTTGCTGATTCTTGACACAAGTTGTGGAGTAGACTTGGTCCAGGCAGGGGGATCTGACTGGGAAAGAGAAACAAGCTAAGCTTTTGGCACTTGTTGTGACCAGTGTGAAAGATCTGAATCTAGAAGAACTTCAAATGGCCAGTTTTCCCAGTGGACATTGGCCATGTGTTGTAGCAAAATAAAAGACCAAGAGAGTGGAAGGAAAAATCTAACAGGGAAATTAAAATCTCTGACAGTTTTGGAGTGCTTAGCATTAAAAAGTCCATCTAGAGAGAAGGGACCTACATTAAACCTGGGCTGGTCTTCCCTGAAGAAAAAGATCTTCTAGGTTCTCAATTAAAAGGCCAGGATGACAAGGCCCAAAGAAAGGACGAATCACAGATAGACTGAGTCTAACTATAAATCAGCTTAGTATCTGACTGGCTGGTATAGTCAGCACTGCATACATTCTGCCTGACTTAGGCAAGGGTGAATAATCTCTGAGCAAAATAATGTCTGGATCCTCTACTGGCCATTTATATAAAATAAAAAATATATGTATAGTGGTGATAAAAAAAACTGTCCAGTAACTTTAAAATAACTATGATTAATATGTTAAAAATAAAGGGAGAAATAGAACAAATGGATAAAAAGAGAGAGAATTTCAATGGTGAATGGGAATCTTTAAATAAACAGTCAAATAGGCACTCTAGAAATAAACAGGCAGCACGTGACATTAAGTATTCACTGGATGGGTGCAACAGCGCACCAGAAACAGCATACGGCAGAGTTAGTAAGCTCAGCATCAAAATAAAATGTCTAAACTGAAATACGGAGAGAAGGAGAAAGAAAAGAACCAGAATGTAAAAGTCCAGGGCTAAGTCAAATAATCTAAAATACATGCACAGAGACAAAGAATAGGGGAAAGAAAAATTATTCAAAGAGATAATTTCCAAGAATTTCTAGAAATAAATATTTTAGATGAATACCCTGCAAAAGTTCGAAGAACTCCAGTCACAGTACAAAGAAAGCCACAGCCAAGCACATAATGGTCAAACTAGTAAAAACCAGTAACAGAAAGAATTCATAAAACTGACAGAGAAAAAGATACATTGCCTTCCAAGAAGCACACTAAGACTGAGATTGACTTGTGGAAAGAAACTATAATATTCAGGAGATCTGCAGTGATGCCTTATAATAGCTGAAAGTTAAAAAAAAAATGCTACCTACAGTTTCATGGCTAGAGTAAATATCCTCCACAAATGGAGTGAAAATACAAGTCTTTTCAACCAAATAAAAAGTGAAAGGGTTTGTTGACAGCAGAACAAGGCTACAAAAATAATAAAAGAAGTTCTCAGGCTGAATGAAAATGATACCGAATGGAAGCACAAATTAAAAGAAGGAATGAAGAGCATGGGAGGGTATAATTATATGAGGAACACTAAAAGAGTATTAACTATTTAAAATTATGATAAAATGATATTTTTTGGAGTTTATAACATATATAGAAGTAAAATATAACTAACATTAAGAGTTTCTCAATAAGAAGAGGGATAAACAAAGTGAACTGTAGTAAAATTTTTGCATTGTTCAAGAAGTGATAAAGGTGTTTAAGTTATACCCTAAAAAGTCAAGGGTGCATATTATAAAATCTTTAAGGTTGTCATTAAAAGTAAACACAAGAATATAAGTAGAATAATACAGGTAGTTGATTAATACATAGAAGCTCTCTAAGAAACAATAAAAGGTAGGATAAGAAGAAAAAAAAGAAACAATAAAAGGTAGGGTGAAAAGAAAACAAATAACATGACACTTAGACCAAACTATTAGTAATATCAATGAATTTAAATAGATTTCACACCAATTAAAAATTTTTTAATTACCAGAATAAAAAATTATATCTAATACACTTGTATAGAATACATATTTCAATTAAAAAATCAAATATTTAAAAGTTAAATGTTATGAAAATGATGTAGCACATAAATAGTAACCATAAGAAAGGTGATGTGGCTATTTAATATTTAAAAAGAATTATGCTGAGTGAAATAAGTCGGGCAGTGAAAGACAAATACCATATGATCTCACCTACAGGTGGAACCTAATCAACAAAACAAACGAGTGAGCAAAATATAGCCAGAAACATGAAAATAAAAACAAGCTGACAGTGGCAATGAACTGAGAGTGGCCAGAGGGGAATGGGGAGGGAGATAATGGGGAAAGACGGGGAAGGGTCAAGTCCAGAAACATGTATAAAGACCCCATGGACAAAGACAACAGGGGAATGATTGAATGTAGAAAGTGGGGGTACATAGGGCTGCGGAGAGTAATGGGCGAAAAATGGGGACAACTGTAATTGAACAATAAAAAAATTAAAAATAAAAATAAAAGTGTTTATTTTTTAAAAAGTAGACTTTAATGTATGAAGCATCAGTCCTAATGAAAGATATAAGAATCTTAATACCATAGCCTCAAACTATATAAAACAAAACTTGAAGGGACTAAAAGAAGTATTAGACAAGGCCACAATCAAATTTAAAGGTTTAAAATTTTTATTTTTATTTTATTTTTTAGAGAGAAGGGAAGGGAAGGAGAGAGAGGGGGAGACAAACATCAGTGTGAGTGAGAAACATCGATTGGTTACCTCTCACATGCACCCCAACTGGGGACTTAACCGGCAACCTCAGCATGTGCCCTGACAGGGAATCTAACTGGTGACCTTTCATTTTGCAGGGCAACTCCCAACCAACTGAGCCACACTGGTCAGAGCCAAATTTAGACGTTTTAATATACCTTTCTCTGTAGCTGATAAAATGAACAACTGTTAAAATAATAAAACAAGCAGAAAAAAATAGTGAGAATATGAAATATTTGGAGAATATAGTATTTAACCAAACTAAATGACACAGACAACATTTAATTTCAACTAAATGAAATGAACAACTTTCCATTCCAATAACTGCAAAATATGTATTCTCTTTGGAGGCACATGGAACACTTAAAAACATAGACTATATGCCAGACATAAAACATGTCTCAAATGACTGAAACAGATCCTTCATAAAATAAATAAATAAATAGTTGGCATACGAGGGAGGATACAAAAAATGGTATTAATTTATAAAAAATTGTGTATTTATTATTACATGTTTAAACTTCAGTCACCTTCAAAGTACTCTTCATTTGATGTAACACACCTATGAAGATGTTTTTTCCACTGCTCAAAACAGTTTTTGAACTTGTTGCTTTTAATGCCTTTTAGTGCTTCTGCTGTTCTTTATTTCACCTCTTCCACATCAGCAAAATATTTCCCTTTGAGGACTTTTTTCATTGGCAGTCAGGGAGTCACCTGGGGCAAGACTGGGTGAATAGGAAGGGTGGGGCACAAGGGTCATGCTGTTTTTGGTCAAAAACTGCTGAACACTCAGTGCAATGTGGGCAGATACGCTCATAAATCACCCATCATGAAATGAAAAATGTATTAAAAGAGTCTTCAAAAAAAATTCACTGAAGCCAGTTGCAGCCTCTCACCACAATGCCAACTGGTACACTGATACAGATAGGACCCTAGAACACCTAGTGGGGGAAGCCTGTACTACAAGGGTTCTGCCCTCCAGAAGATAATCCAGTGTTTTGGGGTCCTCCATTATATAAGGATATAAAGCAATGTCAATGTCGTTAACCATCAGGGAAATGCAAATGAAATCACCTTGAGATACCACTACAAACCTACTGAACATCTAACAAAAATACTGGCAATATCAAGTGCTAACAAAGATGCAGTCCAACTGAAAATCTTGTTGGTGGGAATGCAAAATGGCACATCCACTTTGGAAAAGAGTTATGCAGATTTATTATAAAATAGACTGTATACCTATAATATGATTTATTTCAATGTATCTACCCAAGAGAAATGAAACTTATGTCCACAGAGAAACTTGCACCTAAATGCTTATTGTAGCTTTATTCATGATTGCCAGAATTTGGAAGCAATATAGACAGCTTTCAGGCAATGAATGAACAAACCAACTGTAGCACATGCATACACTGAAATACTCTTCAGCTGTAAGAAGGAATCAATTATTGATTCACCAAACAACATGAATCTTAAATGCAATTCACTACATTTCAAAAAAATCTGTCCAAGTAATTTGAAGACCTAATTGGTTTTATTATGTGACTCATGCATCAGGCAATATCCCATCTAGCAACAAGAAGGGTGCTCTGAGGAGCTGTCCAAAATGGAGGGTTTCTACAGGAAGAAGGGTGGGGAAAAAAAGAGCCTTTTACAAAAGGAAAGAAAGGATTATTTCTGCACCAGGACATCTTTGGGGAGGGCTGGAATGGAGAATGGCAAGGTTTTATCTCTTCCTTCAATGGGGAAGAGAGAGGGCCCATGTAACAGATTACCTCATTGGTGTTGACCAGGAAATTTCAGACTGTTTAATTAAGATCTTGTTTCTGGGAGAGGCTAAAACAGCAATTAGGTTGGGTATTAAGTCTAGATTTGTCATCATGGACTTCAGTATAAGTGATGCCAATTGGGACTGTGATTTTCTCTTTAGAAGCAATCGGAAAGAAGGCAGATCCAAAAGGTTACATTTGTATGATTTCATCTATGTGACAGGAGGGAAAAGGCAAGAATATAAGGAGGAAAACACTTGCCAGTGGTTGGCAGTGGTTGGTGATATCAGCCCCCACCCCAATATGATACCAGGAGAAGGGTACTTACTTCAGTAATATTCTCCCCACACAATCCATAACCACTGTCTAAACATGGGAAAACATCACACAAACCCAAATTAACATTCTATAAAATATCTGAGCAGTATTCTTCAAAATATTAGGATCATGAATAATGAGAGACTGAGGAACTGTCATAAAGTGCGGAGACCAAGGAGACATGCCACCTAAATTCAATATGGGATCCAGAATTGCATTCAAAAACTGAAAAATAACATTAGTAAAAAAAAATGTATTACACCAATATTAATTTGTTTTGATAAATGGTTCCACAGTTATTATTTATTATATCAGATGTGGTAACATAAGGGGAAGGTGGGTGAGGGTATATTAGAATTCTGTGTACCATTTTTGTAACTTTTCTGTAATTCTAAAGTTATTTCAAAATATTTTTTTTAAGTTTTTACCTATGAGGAGGTTGAAAGATTTAAGGTAATGGGTCAGAGTTAATAATGAGGCTTCTTAATTAATATGTTTTATGTAGTTATTTTTGAATCAATGTGAAGGTATGAATCATTTAGAAATAAATTTAATACTTAACAATAAATACAAATAAGAGGAGGGTATTTTTAGGAAATTACTTAGGTACTCTCCAAATTTTGTCCAAAGATATACAAGGTCTGTCCAGAAGGTATCCAGCCATGTAATATGAAAAACAGACATTTATTGAAGAAGATGCAAGATGCAAGAAACATTGTACACAGGACAGTTCCTTTCAAAGTAGGCACCTTGGGACCTCACAGAGTTCTTTCAGTAACCAGCAGCTGGCCCTTGGGATTTTCCTGAATCTCATTGATGGTTTGAAATCTCTTTCCTTTCAAAGGTGATTATACTTTTAAGAAAAGCCAGAAGTTGCAGGATGACAAATTTGAGCTGTAGGGGCGATAAGTCACTTGGGTGATCTGATGTTTCACCAAAAAACTCTGCAAGAGATGTGATGAATGAGCGGGCGCATTGTCATGATGAAGCTGCCAATCACCCGTTGCCTATAGATGCAGCTTACTGAATCATCCAAATAGTTTCCACGGAGGAATGTTCACGCTTAATGTAAAATCTGATGCAGGTTCATTGCTATACTCACTCAGTCATTTTGAATGCGATGGCCAACAATACACATGCTCACTCAGCAGCATCTACCAGACTAGTACAGTGAAGTCGTCATTGTTCATGCATGCACATTCCAGGCCACTCTTCTTGGCTGCCAGGTTACATTTCATAATGTAATGCATTGTGATACACTGTTATGCAAACTGTTCTCATTTTGTTAATAGTGGCTGGACATTTTCCAGGCAGACTTCATATATACCAGGTTGTTAATGTGGCATATGATGTTATAATATGCACTATCAGAAGTGAGATAGATGGAAATATACCATAAAGTATCACAAAATAAAAGGATTTATGTAGAGTTGGTGGCAGGGAGTAATCAAGTCTTAGGATTTCATATTATGACATCAAAATGAAGTTTCCATTGCTATTATTTGTAAAGCAGAAAAGTAAATCACTAGCTATGCCAACAATAATTTAGAGATAATATAAAAGCTTTGCCTAAAATAGACCTCTATTAATGTTCAATGCATGAGTCAGTCTTACCTTTCTCTGCCTCTCCTCTGCAGACCACAGATGGCCTATTCCAGTGGGAAGAAAAGCAGAATGGACTGTGGTTTTATGGCAGCCTTTCCCTAGACTAAAATAAACTTCGAGTACATGAACTAATTAGCAGGAGAAAATTAATTGGAAGGACATGATGACCATAAAAACTTTTCCATGCTTATTTTCTAAAATTATATTTTCATGTTCAACTGAGAATGCAACTGTGAACACAGGGTTTGGGTCTGCAGATGTGCAATTATTCATCTGTAAAGAATATTTATTTTATTTTATTTCATTTTATGTGTTAAGCATGCTAACTGCACCATACTGTGTAACTAAAGTTCAGATTTTAAAATCTGATTATATTTGCTAGTGAGGGTTTTCTGTTGAGGGATACTAAGGTGATTGTGTAGTTGGTATCTCCTCCATGATAACAGACAGCTGCTGTATAGTCTGACCATCAAGCAAACAATGATTTCATTACATATTTCTGCTATTATTCTGACCATATCAATTCACATGAATTTAAAATCAATTTGTCTCCAAAATAGTGATTTTCAACCTGTATGCCATGGCTCATTGGTGTGCTGCAAGAATTTTTAAAAGTATGCAATACCTGACTATTTAATCAGTGGCACTGACCTCTTTTCCCTTAGACTGTCAAATTAAAAAGTAAAAATGACAACAGCTAAAACAAGAATAGCTGTTCAATGTGAATGAATCAAAATTATACCTATCTTTTTGTCAGCAAAAAAAAATATAATATTTGGTGTGCTGTAGAATTTTAATAATCAGTTTATGAGATAAAAAATATTGAAAATCAAATCGCTGTTCCAGAAGATACAATGGCGTAAAAACCATCTTCAGTAAATGATGTTGTGAAATTTGGGTAGATATATGCAAAAAAAAAAAAAAGAAAAAAGAAAGTAGACCACCTTCTTGTACCACAGATAAGAATAAACTCAAAATGGATTAAAGACTTAAATGTAAAACTCAAGGCCATAAAACTCTTAGAAGAAAACATAGGTAGTAAAACCTTTTATATTTCTCTTAGCAATATTTTACGTTTTTAAATATATTTTATTGATTATGCTATTACAGTCATCTCATTCTTTTCCTCCCCTTTATCCCCTCCACCCTGAATCCCATCCCATCATCCTCATGTCAACATTTTCCCACTGCCCCACCCATCCCCACCTCCCATCTTCAATCCTTCCCCCATTTGGCTTTGTCTATTGGTCCTTTATGCATGTTCCTTGATGGCCCTTTGCCTCCTTTTCCCCTGTTGTCCCCCCTTCTCACCTTTGGTTACTGTCAGTTTGTTTTTTATTTCAATGTTGCTGGTTTTATTTTGCTTGCTTGTTTATTTTGTTGATTAGGTTCCACTTATAGGTGAGATCATATGGTTATCTGTCTTTCACTGCTATATTTTCCTGATATATCTCCTTGGGTAAGGGGAACAAAAGAAAAAATAAACGAATGGGACTACATCAAACTAAAGCTTTTGTACAGCAGCAAAGGAAACCATCAACAAAAATAAAAGACAAACTACTGAGTGGGAGAACATATTCAAGGGGTTAATACCCCAAATTTATAAAGACCTCATATAACTCAACACCAAGAAAAAAATCCAATTAAATAATGGGTAAAGACCCTGAATAGATACTTCTCCAAAGAGGACATACACTTGAAAAGATTCTCAACATCACTGGTCATCAGAGAAATGCAAATTAAAACCATAGTGAGATCTCATCTCACACCTGTTAGAATAGCTATCATCAATAAAGCAACAAATAACAAATGTTGGTGAGGATGTAGAGAAAAGGCAACCCTCATGCCCTGTTGGTGGGAATGCAGATTGGTTCAGCCACTATGGAAAACAGTATAGAGAGTCCTTCTTTAGTGTTGTATAGTTTTCTGAGAACAGGTTTTCTACTTCCTTGGTTAAGTTTATTCCTAAGTAGTTCTCTTGTTGCTATAGTAAATGGGATTTTTTCCCCCTAATTTCTGTTTCTGTTATTTCATTGTTGGTACAAAAATGCCATCGATTTCTGAATGTTGACTTTGTATCTCACCTTTTTGCCAAATTCATTTATTAGGTTGAGTAGTTTTTTGGTGGAGTCTATATGGTTTTCTATGTACACTATCATGCCTTCTGCAAACAGTGACAGTTTTACTTCCTCCTTTCCTATTGGGATGCATTTCTTTTTCTTGTCTGGTCACTGTGGCTAGAACTTCCAATACTATGTTGAATAGAAGTGGTAAAAGTGGACACCCTTTTCTTGGGCCTGATTTTAGGGGGAAAGCTTTTAGTTTTTGCCCATTGAGTATGATGCTGACCGTAGGTTTCTCATATATGGCCTTTATTGTGTTGAGGTATGCTCCCTCTACTCCCACTTTGCTGAGTGTTTTTATCATAAATGCGTGCTATACTTATCAAATGCTTTCTCAGCATCTATTGATATGATCGTATGGTTTTTGTCTTTCATATTGTCTATGTGGTGCATTACCATATGATCTCACCTATAAGTGGAACCTAATCAGCAAAACAAACAAATGAGAAAAATAGAACCAGAGATTTGGAAAGAAAGAAGAAACTGACAGTGACCAGACGGGAGGGGGAGGGGCATAATGGGGAAAGAAGGAGAAGGGGCAAGCAAAGGAACACAAATAGAGGACTCATGGCCATGGACAATGGGGGGGTTGGCTGTCAGAGTAGGGGGGGACAGGGTAGGGGTGACCACTGGGGAAAGGTGGGACAACTGTAACTGAACAGTAAAATATTAAAAAAAGAAAACAGTATGGAGATTCCTAAAAATATTAAACATGAAACAGCCTTATGACCCAGTGCTTCCATTTCTGGGTACATATCCAAAGAAACTCAAAACACTACTGCAAAAGAATATATGCACTCCTACATTCATTGCAGAATTATTTACAATAGCTAAGATATGGGGATTGCCCAAGTGCCCATCAACAGATGAGTGGATAAAGATGATGTGGTCCATACAGACAATGGAACATTGTTCAGCCATAAAAAAGAATGAAATCATACCATTTGCAATAGCATGGATGGACTTGGAGGTATTAATCTAAGTGAAATAAGCCAGTCAGAGAAAGATAATACCATATGATTTCACTTATATGTAGAATCTAAAGAACAAAATAAACAAAAAAAGAAAAACAAAATAGAAACGGACTCATAGATACAGAGAACAGAGTGATGGTGGCCCGATGGTAGGGGGTTGAGGAACTGGGTGAAAAAGGTGAATGGACTAAGAAGTCCAAATTGATAGTTACAAAATAATCACAGGAATGTAAATGCAGCATAGGGAATATAGTCAATAACACTGTAGTCGCTATGTACAGTGCCAAATGGGTACTGAAAATACTGGGGGGAACACTTTGTAAAGTATATGATGGTTTAACGACTATGCTTTATTCCTGAATCAATACAGAATAATATTGAATATAAACTATAATTGAAAAATAAAAATTTAAAAATAATAAGTAATAAAGGCATTTAAAAAAGTGTATTTTTGAGATACGCTAAACTATAGTAAAAAAGTGCTGCTGAAAATGTAAATTACACTCATTCAGGAAGTAAGCTGGTAATATAACAAGAGCCTTAAAATATGCTTAACTACACGCTTGGAGCTACTAATTACACTTCTAAAATATATTCTAAGTGAATAATTAAAGAAAAATGCAAAGATTTAGCTATGAAGGTATTTATCCCAATATTATTCACAGCTCTGGATGGTTAGAATTATAGTATTTGTTAGTTTTTCTTTCAAATAAAACTACTATTTTTGAATTTAGAAAAAATATTTTTACTTAATTTTTAAAGTTATTAAACAATATAATAAAAATAAAATTAAAAGTCAAAACCTTTGAAAGTAGAATAAAAAAATGAAATCAGTTTGCTTCCCCCCCCCAAAATGAAGAAGGACACATTTCCCATTCAGTTACTCCATGTGCTCAGGGAAAAAGTAGTCACAAGTCACATTTTGTTTAATGCCAGGGCACCTTATAGCCATGACTTACTTCATGGATTTGCCAGTGCCCAAATCTAACTCAGCTCTCCTCATGCCTGAGTATAAAGCAGGGTTCCATCAGCTCTTTATAAAATTTCTCCAATTTCCTTTTACAGATTTATAAAGGCTGATTTGTAACAAAGTCTAAGGAAACACAGAAATGCTTCTTTATAATCAAAACTTCTTAGACAGTAAAGATTATTTGATTGCATCAATCCCTCTGATGTGTTCTGTTTCTCAATCTTAAATGAAAAGTTCTAGATTAAAGTGGTAATTTCTCTGAATGGAAAACTACCTCCCTTCCAAATCTGTGTTCTACACTCAACTTCCTACTTTTGTACATTACATTTTCATCATGTCTGGTCCAGGAAAAAAAATGGAGTACATTTTTTTTCCTGGATATTTTTGCATGGCATTTTTGTTATTGTTATCTTTGCCTTTGTGTGCAATTACTAAATTCTTTGTTTCACTGAATAAGGACTTAAAGATTAAGAACCACTAAGTCCTTCAACTCTCATATACAAATTTGGTTGTCCTTTTGAAATGATATTTTATTAAGCTTATATTAATATCAAGCTGTTGGGTTTGCAACAAAATACTTAAGTGAACTTTTATTCCGTTTTAAAAGTTGGGGTAAATCAATGTGTCACTGTATTCTGCCATGAATAATGCACACCCACGTTTTGTGTGCATTAGACATGGGATTTTTCTACCCATGGTATGTGATCATCATGCCCATGCATAATGTGCATCCTAATTTTCCCCTCAAAAATTTGGGCATAAAGTGCACATCACACATGGCATTTTACTTACTATTCCATGTCCACGGTACTTACTGTTTTCGTTTCTTAGATATACAAGAAACTGTATAGTTTTTTTTAAAAATTAAAGCTATATTTAACTAAAAAGTTTGGAAGCATATGTGCCAAAGGTTAATCATTATATTCGTTGTGTAGAGGAATGACAGATGATCGTCACTTCTTTATCCTCTTCCAAATTACTTTTAATTGAAATTAAGTATGAATTTCTATTATTTCCAACAAATAAAACTTTTTATTTTTAAAAGATATTCATTAGGCACCTTACAGCAATGTAGAAATTACATTACTATACAATCCTAATCTTCAGAATTTATTTAATATTGCATAATATGGTAATATGCACGAGGGAACCAAATCAGTTCACATTTAATAGTTATTGAAGTTGCACTCAATCTCTTAAAAATAAAGTCTACCTCAGGTAAAATCTTCATGCCAAAATATAAATGAAGTCCTGTTTAAGTACACAGAGCTAATATATAGATTATGTTGAAGTATCAGATTTGTAAGTTCTTAAAATATTTTACAGATAGTTTCTTCTTATCTGAAAATTATAGCAAACATATGAATGTAACCTGAGGAAACCTGGGCTGAGCTTAATACCAAACCTCCAGGTGAAGAGGTTTTAAACATGTTTCCTCCAGTAGTTAATGCACAAAACACTGACTGTTTATAACCTGGTTTAAATTTTAATATCTGTTAATTTTGGCTGTGCACCTATGCCTTTGTAGTATTTTCTAAAATTATTTTTGGCAATTTTAACATATCTTCTATGTACAGCCTACAAAATCTGCAGCCTAGAAAATGTTTGCACAAAGAGTAATTTAAACACTGCAAAGTTTCACCATAATTTTATGTTCATATTGACTATAAATTTGAGGAAAATGTTTTACCTATCATAATAAAGACAAATGCCTTTCAGAAGTAAAATTTCAGCTTATTCTGAAGTTTTAATTTTCTGAAAATGGTTTAAAATCACATTTTTACCTGTATTTGAATGCCATATTAATAAAATTATTTTATATTTTTTCATTCACAAATCTGAAAAAAACATTTTTATATAAAGACTTTTCCTCCAGAGCACACTTAATATGTTTTTGATAATTTTACTTTTTATAAAACCATTTTAACAACTAGATATTTAATATTTGCTAATAAAATAAAGCAGAAATTCTAACCTTCTGTGGCTTTGTGAGGATGGGGGTTATGATAGTCCACTCTCACACCAAAGATTCGGGGACAAACACAGTGGTTGGTTCATAGTAGGAAATTCATTAATATACATTTCTTGGATTGACAATAGTTATTCCAAAATGGAGCTTGGGTGGGGCATAAAATTTATAATTCCTACTCTAAAGACCTTCACAAAGGTTCTTTAAAACTTACTATTTTTCACCTCTCGTTGCATGTCTCTTTTGACATAAAATCAATATATTTTTCACTTTCTGAATATTCCTTTTAACTATTCCACATAGGTCTAAACTCCTTTCATACATAGTTCACTAAAATGTATTTAAGCTTATTTAAATATATCATTATGTCAATTCTTCAGTTTAAATCAAAGTTATGCAGCTTAAATTGCTCTGTAGTAATATCTACCTATTCTCTTGAAGAGAAAAATAGAATGGTGCTGAAAAGAAAAAAAAAACAGAGAAAAATCAAGATATTTGACTAATATTTGGCCTTAGGCATAGTTAATTTATTTTATAGCACCTGCTGATTGCCTGCATAATATCCATTCTCACTTTTGCCATATTAAGAGACACTTGGTTTATGTGCACAACTGAAAAGGTACATTTTCCTTATCTCTTTTGTAGAGAAACAAAGTTGATATAAAAGCAGAAGTTCTTGGGTGTGGAATCCTGTTTTGTTGTATAAACGACTGAGGTTCCTGCCTTGAACAATGAGGAAGCCATGCTGAGGATGCTGAAGAAGATACTAAAAACCTAGGTTCCAGATATTGCTGTGAAACTGTCATTTCAGCCTTGAACTGTGGACTCTAGACTTCAACTTTAGTAGGTCACTGCTATTTTTAGACTTTGAACAGGCAGTCAAACCGACTTCCTAACTCACATCAGAAATAATATTTTTAACTTAAATGATTATATTTTGTTTTCATTATTTTGTTATTCTATTGCAGTTGTCCCAATTTTCCCCCTTTTGTCCTGCTCCACCCAGCCCACACCCCTGCTCCCACAGTCATTTCCCACCCTGTTGTCCATGTCCGTGGATCATTCTTACATGTTCCTTGCTTAGTCCCTCCTCCTTTCCAGCCTTATCCCCCTCCACCCTCCCCTTTGGTCACTGTCGATCTGCTCCCTGTTTCCATACTTCTGGTTTTATTTTGCTTGTTTGTTTTGTTCATTAGGTTCCTCTTATAGGTGAGATCATGTGGTATTTTGTCTTTCACCACCTGGCTTGTTTCACTTAGCATAATATTCTCCAGTTCCATCTGTGCCATTGCAAAACGTAGGAATTCCTTCTTTCTTCCTGCTGCATAATATTCCATCACGTAAATGTACAACAGTTTTTTGATCCTCTCATTTGCTGATGGACATTGCAGGCTGTTTTCCAGCATTTGGCTATTGTAAATAGCACCACTATGAACATAGGGGTGCATAGGTTCTTTTAAATTGGTGTTTCAGGACGCTTAGGGTATATTCCCCGCAGTGGAATTACTGGGTCAAAAGGCAGTTCCATTTTTAGTTTTTTGAGGAAATTCCATACTGTTTCCATAGTGGCTGCCCAGTCTGCATCCCCACCAACAGTGCACTAGGGTTCCATTTCTCCACATCCTCGCCAGCACTTGTTGTTCGGTGATTTATTAATAATGGCCATTCTGATTGGTGTGAGGTGATATTTCCCTGTGGTTTTAATTTGCATCTCTCTCATGGCTAGTGATTTTGAGGATTCTTTCATATGTTTATGGGCAATCTGTATGTCCTCCTTGGAGAAGTGTCTACTCAGGATCTTTAGCCATTTTAATTGGATAGTTTGACTTCCTGTTGTTGAGTTGTATGAGTTCTTTATATACTTAGGAGTTCAATGAAACGTTGTGCGAGGTGTCATTGGCAAATACGTTCTCCTATAAAGTCAGTTCTGTATTCATTTTGATGATGATTTCTTTAGCCATGAAGAAACTTTGATGTTGTCCCATTTGTTTATTATTTATTTTATTTCCCTTGCACTAGTAGACATATCAGTAAAATATTGCTGTGTGGGATGTCTGAAGCTTCATGGACTATGTTTTGCTCTAGGACTTGTATGATGTTATAACTTATAATTAAGTCTTACCCATTTTCAGTTTATTCTGGTGTATAGTGTAACCTGGTGGTGTAGTTTCAATTTTTTGCATGCACCAGTCCAGTTTTCCCAACACTACTTATTGAAGAGGCTATTTTTACTCCACTGTATGCTCTTGCCCCCTTTGTCAAATAAAAATTGACCATAGAGACTTGGGTTTACTTCTGGGCTTTCTATTCTGTTCCGCTGATCTATGTGTCTGCTGTTATACCAGTACCAGATTGTTTTGTTTACACTGGTTTTATAGTATAGTTTGATATGAGGTAGTGTGATCCCTCTTATTTGTTCTTCTTCCTTAAGATTGCTGAGGTTATATGACACTTGTTAGGTAGGGCAATCTGAGAACTCATTTAACTTCCCTGGACCTCTGCTTTCTCATGTGTAGAATGAGGAGTGAGTTTGGATATACTGTCAAGTTTCATCTCATTCTAATTTTAAGACAAAAATTATCCCACTTCTCTAAATGTTCTTGTATTTAAAAGAATGCTGAAGATCCAAGATGGTGGAGGAAAAAGTGGAAGCTACACTAACTTCCTCTCAAAACCAATCTGGAATTACAACTAAATTGTAGAGAAATCATCTAGAATAACCAATTGAACAGTAGCTGGAGAGATACCTTATAACCAAAGACAGACAAAAGAAAACACTTAAGCACAATGAGCGGTAAGGAGTCCAGAAGATGCATGAGAGGGCTGGCTGGACTCCCATAGGTGGAAGCTGAAGATCCAGAGGGATATTTCAGCAGCCAGGGGGTTCCCCCTGAGAAGTTTGGGGTCTAAACCCAAAACTGGGCTCTCCAGTCTACAGCACCAGAGCCAGAAAGGAACCCAGATAATATCCAGGAGTGAAAAGCAGCAGGGTTTCTGTCTGCCAGGGAGAGACAACTGGAAGATGCAGAGAGCCTCTTAAAGAGCCAATGCACAAAATTTCATTTGTAACCCCTTATCCTGGGCTCCAGCAGAGGGAGAGCAGAGTAGACTAGAGATATCTGAGGAAAGTCTGGGTTTGGTGTCTCTGGGGAAGGAACTGAAGGAGTAACTGCTGGGATCCTTGCGCTAAGTCATTCCCCATAACACAGAAGCCATCTTTCTCAGGCAGAGCACTCTTCTCCAAGTGGCATCAGCCTGAGGGGAAGCAATGGTCCCACCTGCAGGAGTTACTCTGCCCCATGCTATGGTGCTTAAGCCTGCTGCTCATTAATTCAACAAACTAAGGTGGAAAATTCAAAGAAGCAGATAAAATGGGAAGACAAAGAAACAGACCCCAAATGAAAAAACAAGCAAATTCTACAAAATAAGAACTAGATGAAATGGAGGCAAGGAATTTATCAGATAGTGAATTTAGAGTAATGATTATAAAGATACTCAACAGCATGAAAAGAAGACACAGGAACCATAAAAGGACCAGTCAGAATTAAAGCAATATCTGAAATAAATAATTACTGGAAGGAATAAAAAGTAGGTTAGATGAAGTGGTGGATAAAATCAGTGAATTGGAAGAAAAGGTAGAAGAAAACACTGAGGCAGAGCAGCAAAAACAAAAAAAGGATTTTAAAAACTGAGGAGAGCTTAAGAAACATTTTGAACAACATGAAGCATAACAAATCTGCATCATGGGAATATCAGAGGAAGAAGAGAGCAAGCAAGGGATCAAGAACCGATCTGAAGAAATAATGACTAAAAACTTTCCTAATCTGGTGAAGGAAAAAGACACATAATCCCAGGAAGCTCAGAGAATCCCAAACAAGTTGGACACAAAGAGGACTACACTGAGACACATCATAATTAAAATGGCAAGGCTTAAAGACAAGGAGAGAATCCTAAAAGCTGCAAGAGTAAATCAGGTAGTTACATACGAAGGAACATTAATTACACTGTCATCTGATTTCTCAACAGAAAAATTTCAGGGCAGACAGAAGTAGTCTGAAATATTCAAGATGATAAAAGCAAGGACCTACAATCAAGGTTACTTTACCCAGCAGGGCCATCATTTATAATCGAAGGAGAAATAAGGAGCTTCCCATACAAGAGAAAGCTAAAGGAGTTTGTTAACACCAAACCAGCAAGTACTGCAACAAATGTTAAAGAGCTTGGAAGAAGAAGAAAGCAGAAGGAAAAAGAAGAAAGAAGAAAGAAGAAAGAAGAAGGAAGAAGAAGAAGAAGGAGGAGGAGGAGGAGGAGAGGAGGAGGGGGAGGAGGAGGGGGAGAAGAAAACAGAGGAAAATAGTCTAACAATAAAATGGCACTAAATATGTGTCTATCAGTAATCATCTTAAATGCAAATGGCTTAAATGCTCCAACCAAAATACATAAGGTAACTGAATAGATAAGAAAACAAGACCATATATATGCTGCCTCCATAAGCCCATCTCAGATTGAAAGATACACACAGACTAAAAGCAAACAGGTGGAAAAAGATTTCATGCAAACGGAACAGAAAAAAAAGCTGGGGTAGCAGTATTTATATCTGACAAAATAGGATTTAAAACAAAGGCTATAGTAAGAGACAAAGAAGGACATTACATAATGGTAAAGGGAAGAATCCAACAAGAGGATATAACCCTAGTAAACAGTTACACACACAACATAGGAGCACCTAAATATGTGAAGCAATCTTGATGGACATAAAAGAAGAGATCAACAGAAATACTGTCATGGTCATGCATTTCAGTACCCCTTTGACTTCAATGCATAGATCTTCCAGACAAAAAAAGTCAACAGAGACAGCAGCCTTAAATGACACACTAGAGCAAATGTATTTAATTGATATCTTCAGAGCATTTCACCCCAAAGCAATAGAATATACATACTTTTCGAGTGCTCATGGAACATTATCTAGGATAGACCACGTTAGGACACAAAACAAGTCTCAGTAAATTTGATAAGAGTGAAATAATATCAAGCATCTTTTCTGACCACAATGCTATGAAACTAGAAATCAATCATAAGAAGAATACTGAAAAAAACATGAAGATATGGAAGCTAAATAATATGCTATTAAACAATGAATGGGTCAACAAGATCAAGGTAGGAATCAAAAGATACCTCGAAACAAATGAAAATGAACATGCAACAATCCAAAAATCTGCAGGTCACCAGGAAAGCAATCTTAAGAGGGAAATTCATAGCATTACAGACCTATATCAAAAAAACAGAAAATGCTCAAATAAACAATATAACTTAACACTTAAAGGAACTTAAAAAAGAAGAACAAACAAAGCCCAAAGTGAGTAGAAGGAGGGAAATAATAAATATTAGATCAGAAATAAATGAAATAAAGTCTGAAAAAAATGATACAAAAGATCAATGAGTCCAAGAGCTGGTACTTGGAAAAGATGAACAAAATTAACAAACATTTAACCAGACTCATCAAGAAAAAAGGAGACAGGACCCAAATAAATAAAACCAGAAATGAAAGAGGAAAAATAACAACTGACACCAAAAAATACAAAGGATTGTTAAGAAAATATAATGAACAATTATATGCCAACAAACTGGATAAACTGAATGAAATGGATAAATCCTTAGAAACATACAGTCTTCCAAAACTAAATTAGGAAGAATCAGGGAATCTGAATAAACAGATTACACCTAGTGATATTGAAGCAATAATAAAAAAACTCCCATAAAACAAAAGCCCTGGACCAGATGGCTTCACAGGTGAATTTTACCAAACACTCTGAGAACTAACACCTCTCTTTCTCAAACTATTTCATAAAATTAAAGAGGAGGAAAGGCTCCCAAACTCATCTTATGAGGCCAGAATTATCCTAATTCTAAAACCAGATAAAGTCACTACAAAGAAAAAAATTATAGACCATTATACCTGCTGAACATAGATGCTAAAATCCTCAACAAAATAATAGCTAGCCGAATGCAGCATTGAATCAAAAAGATCATACATCCTTTTCATCAAGTGGGATTTATTCTGGGGATGCAAGGTTGGTATATCATCCACAAATCAATAAATATCATTTACCACATAAACCAGTGATGGATAAAAACCACACGATTACATCAACAGATGCAGGAAAAGCATTTCATAAAATCCAGAACTCGTTTATGATAAAAATTCTCAGTAAAGTGGGATTAGAGGGAACATACCTAAACATGATGAAAGCTACATATAACAAACCTACTGCCAGCCTTATACTTAATGCACAAAATCTACAAATGTTCCCCTTAAGATTGGGAATAAGAGAGGGATGTCCGCTTTCACCTATCCTATTCAACATAGTACTGGGATGTCCTAGTGCTAGTAACCAGAAAAGAAGAGGAAATAAAAGGCATCAAAATTGGATAGGGAGAAGTAATACTGTCATTTTTTGCAGATGACATGATACTGTACACAGAGAACCCCAAAAATTCCACCAAGAAATTGCTAGAACTGATCAATGAATTCAGCAAAGTAGCAGGATACAAAATTAATATCCAGAAATTAGTTGCATTTTTGCATGCCAATAACAAACTAACAGAAAGGGAAATTAAGAAAACAATATCATTCACAATTGCTACAAAAAGAATAAAATGCCTAAGAATAAACCTAACCAAGGATATAAAAGTCTTGTACTTGGATAATTATAAGACACTGAAAAAAGAAATAGAAGATATAAATAAGTGGAAGCACATACCATGTTCATGGATAGGGAGAACTGACATCATCAAAATGTCCATAGTACCCAAGGCAAGTACAGATTCAATTCAATACCTATCAAGATTCCAAGGACCTATTTTATAGAACTAGAACAAATATTTCAAAAATTTATATGGAAACACAAAATGTCCTGGATAGCAACAGCCATCCTGAGAAAGAACAGTTGGAGGAATCATGCTGCCTAACATTGAACTATAAGGACACAGTTATCAAAACAGCATGGCACTGGCATAAAAACAGACATATAGGTCGATGGAACATAATAGAGAGCCCAGAAATGAACCCACACCTTTAAAGTCAATTAATATTCAACAGAGGAAGCGAGAACATGAAATGGGCTAAAGATGGTTTAGTCAATAAATGGTATTGGGAAAACTGGACAGATACATGCAGAAAAATGAAACTAGACCACCTTCTTACACCACACACAAGAATAAATTCAAAATGGATCAAAGATTTAAATGTTAGACCCAAATCCACAAAATTTGTAGAAGACAACATAGGTGGCAAAATCTTAGACATTGTTCAAAGCAATATTTTATTGGACAGATCTCCCCAGGCAAGGAAAGCAAAAGAGAAAATAACAAATGGACTACATAAAACTAAAAAGTTTTTGCACAGCAAAGGAAATCATCAGCAAAACAAAAAGACAACCCACAAAATGGGAAACATATTCACCAACACATCTGATAAGAAGTTAATATCCAAAATTCATAAAGAATTTACAAAACAACACCAAAAAAAACAAAAAAACAACCCAATTAAAAAAAGGTCAAAGGACCTCAATAGACACTTGCCAAAAAGGACATAGAGATGGCCAATAGACATATGAAAAGATGCTCAACATCACTAGTCATCAGAGAAATGCAAATAAAAACTACAATGAGATATCTCACAGCTGCCAGAATGGCTACTGTCAATAAATCAACAAACAACAAGTGCTGAAGAGGATGTGGAGAAAGAGGAACATTTTTGCACTGTTGGTTGGAATGCAGACTGGTATAGCCACTGTGGAAAGCAGTATGGAGATATTCCCAAAAAATAAAAAACGGAACTGCATTTTGACCCAGAGATCCCGCTTCTGGAAATATATCTGAAGGAACCCAAAACACTAATTTGAAAGAACATAAGCATCCCTATGTTCATTGCAGTGTTATTTACAATTGCCAAGATACAGAAGCAGCCCAAGTGTCCATCAATAAATGAGTGGATAAAAAAACTATGGGACATTTACACAATGGAATGCTGCTGGGTGGTAAAAAAGAAAATTTTACCTTTTGCAAGTATGGAGGGACCTAGAGGACATTATGCCAAGTGAAATAAGCCAGTCAGAGAAAGACAAATACCTTATGATTTCACTCATATGTAGAATCTAATGAACAAACTGAACTAACAAGGAAAATAGAGACAGACTCATAGAGCAGGATGACAGCTGGGGTCAGGGGGGTTAGGAGGTGGAGGGATTGAGCAAAAAGGATAAAGGACTCATGGACACAGACAACAGTGTGGTGATTGCTGGGGGGAGGGGGCATAAGGAGACTAAATGGTAATGGAAAAAATAGAATAAAGATTAAATTAAAAATTCTATCTTTAAAAAGAGAGTATATGACAACTGTTCTAGTGATAAGTTTAATTTTGTTTGTTATTTTCAATTTTTTTCAGGGATACTATTATCAATTTTATGTTATTACTTTCTACTTGGGAAATACTTGTGAACACCAAAAGTCTACATGAACTAACATCTTGAAAATGTGTGCTAAAAGCAATGCAATAGCATTATTCATCTTCTGGAATCTTAATTTTATCTAGATTCTAGTCAAGAATGCTATCAACCGGGATTTTCTTTTAAGACTTAAAAAAAAAAAACCCTGCAAATATCAATTCTTCCTACTTTAATTAAAAACTTTGCTTGGAATTGAATTCATTAAAAATGATAAGGTAGTTTTTAAATAAATACTTAATTCTTTACTTTTGAGTTCTTATGAGATACAAGTAACTTTGGAAATGGTGGCATGAAACACAACACAGTATTTCTTTCTGCCACATAGAGACATCTAAGTCAATATGAGAAGTTTGTGTTGTCTTTGAAATATAGTTCAAAATTTGTGTTACAAGTGTTTTATGCTTCCTTGTTTGAAAATATTTTTCTATTAAGATGTTAAGGGCAGACTCACCTTAAGGTCAGAATTACCAGTTGGTTACTTCTACAAGAAGAGGAGGTCTTTGGCTTGGTGTGATGTCTGTCCTTTACGATGGCAATTTTGGTCTTCTGAAACAGGCACACTGTCCCTTTGTATTAGACAAGTTTTCAATTTCAAATGATCAAGTGGATTGACTGTCAGCATGATTGAATAGATCACCTTTTGGCTAAACACATTGTTTTAATAATACTGTTAGTTAACACTCGATTGCCAACAAATATATGAGCTATGTGCCATGGGTGATTATTAAATAGCTTCTAGTTAAATTTAAAGTATAAATTCATGTTGGTATTTAAAAAAAATCTCCCTCTAGTGCTAGGCTCTATGTTTTAAGGAGGCTTCTGACCAGTGAACTGTAAATTCATATCTGTGCCTTTGTTTCAATTAACAGTGCTCTCCAGAAGGCTTTAATATATTCAAATCCTGTTTTATTAAAAAAAAAAGTACTCTTTATGACGCAAAAAGAAAAAACAATGTACAGCAGACAATTTGACTAAAATAAAACAAACATTTGATGTGTTATCAATTCTTAAGGGAAAAAGAGGTAGGTATCAGTTAAAAAGAAATATCAAATTATAAGTCTATACTGGAAAATAATGGCAAAAGTTAAAAAGTTTGCTGGTTATGTTATCATTTTGAAAGAAATCTGATGGAAATTCATACCCATCATATACCAAGTAAATCTACAAATATTTTTCCTTTTGCTAATTCTTGGAAATAATTCATGTTCTCTGGGGAAAAACTTTTTCCACGTTAAGAAACTGCTTGATTTTTATGGAGAACATCCTTTGTCTGCTCTCTTTTCTCACCATGATGTACACTGCACAGCCTTCTTTATTAAGACCCTTACCTACACTTGAAAAAAATAGAATTAAAGTGGTTTCAATTTTCCTTCTCATCATTTTCATATTGGATTTAAAGTTTGCCCTTGATCTTGTCTCTTTAAAATATGAATAAATTATTAACTAGGTTTTTAAAAATAGCTTTAGTTCTACTCTGGGTGGCTTTGATTTTTAAAATTATTCACTATGCAAACTGGGGTGAATACATACTTTCAAAATTCACCTGAGCTATTACAACAAAAAAACATGAATCAGAGGTGAAAACTTTGGTTAATAATCAGGTTTTCAAAAAAGTTTTACATGGAATAAGTAACTAATTCTCAGACTCTTTTTCCTTTTCTAGAGTCTATTTCAATTTTACTCTTTCTATTAAGTCTTTTGCAGATTTTTTAATGACTCCATACAGAACTTTTTTTCTAATAATTCAAATTTCATCCTGAAAGAATCAGAATCCTATTCTGATTTATGAGGGTTGTTTTGCTTTTAGCTTCTTGAAGTTTTTTCTTTATCCTGGCTCACTGGGCTAAGGTTAAGAAGAACAAAAAGACCAAGCCTCACCACTCTCTTCTATCATTTTTATAACCTAAGCTTTATTGCACTTAGCTTGAATACATGCGCTAGAGAAGAAACCCTTCCAGTGTGGAACCAGTTCAATGCCAAGATACAATCAACTCTGTGAATGACAACTGTGATCCCCATTTACCAAGGTTTTCAGATCACTGAGATAATATCTATACCTATATTGATATATATATATGTTCCTGTAGCATGAATTTTATGCACATATAATAAATTAAGTTGACACACTCATTAGCAATGCTGAAAAGTCAGTAACATTCCTGAGTATTATTTTCCTTATTGGTAAAAAGAACTGTCACCACCAAATAATCAGTAAAGTCTCTTTAATTATTAATGTTTTATGACTCTGTATGCAAAGTAGGAAATTATAATATTCATAAATTAGAATTATATTTGCAACCTTTTGTTAAGGCTCATTATTTTCTCTAAGAAAACTGGCCACCTTGATAATCAATAAATCAGAAATACCAGTTAATTGTACTGTGCTCAACAAATGACATTAGTAGTGATGACAGTTACACTTCACAGGGTTCCCAGGCTGTGGAATACCCCTGAATGCGCTGATGTTCCTCCAGGAAACCTCTGGTGCTCACCCAGAATTCTCTCAATGGCCACACAACACTAGTCCAAGTGTCAGGCTTTCTTTATAAGGCTGGCTCATCTGAATTTCCTACAATTCTACGTCACATACTAACAGTCCTTCCATTTCTTTGCAAGTCACTCTCTCCTTTTTCTTCTTCCTTATTCTACTTTTCCAAAGAATGAACTCCAGTGCCCATTTGGTTTCCTAATATTATATTCATATTCCATAAGCAATAATGCTCAGAAAATCATATCTCTTCCTTACCATTTTCAAATTCTTTCAACCAAAAAGTATTTTATTCCAGCTTCTTTTTAAATGTGCAGTCTTCGCGTGGAGGGTACACTGATGAGTCAAGTACAGCACTTGTTCCCCATGACTACCTGGTGCTGACTGAGCAGAAGATTGCACTGTAGGACAAACACCTGCACATACAGGTAGAACTATCTGAAGGTAGAACCTACATCTGTCTCGTTAACTGTCACATACCTGTCTTAGTCTCCTTGGGCTGCTTTAACAATTTACCACAAACTAGGTAGCTTAATAGAACAGATTTTTTTTTTTCTCTCACAATCCTGGAAGTCAAAAGTCTGAACTCCAGGCATCTAAGGAAGAGGTCTTCCTTGCCTTTTCCAGATTCTGGTGGTCTCCTGTGTTTCCCTCCTCACCACCCTATCCTTTTTCTCCTCCTCCTTCTCTTCTTCTCCCTTGCCTCCTTTTCCTCCTTTTTTTGCCTTCCCCAACCTCACTCTCACTTTCAGATTCTCTTCAGGATCTAGATTCAGGAGCCAAGTTGTTACGTGAGTTGCTGTAGCCAAGGTATCCCCCAGTCATGGACCACCATGCCTGGCAACACTTCTGTCTAGATCTACTTGCTGCATTAAATCACTGTTTTCAAGGCAAATCAGCTCTTACATAACTGAACTACTTCCCCCTTCACTGAAAATGGAGTACTTTGAAGGTCACAGGAATTCACTGGCTCTTTGACTCAGTTAGCTTGTTACATAGGCTGCAGTTTGTCTGGAAATAGTCCAGCTACTGTTAATATGAGTATGGTTTGCGCAACATTTATGTACCTGGCAGCTAAGGAGAGTGAACTGCAATGTGCCTGCATGAGCAATGATGACTTCACTCTACTAGGTAGATGCCATAGAGTGAGCATGTGTACTGTGTGGTTATCATATTCAAAGTGACTTGAGTGAGTGGAGAAACAAATGTGATCAAATTGTGCATTAAGCCTGAACATTCCTCCACAGAAACTATTTGGATCATCCAGAAGACGGCAGCTATGGGAAACTGGTGATTGGCAGCTTCATCATGACAACATGCCCACTCATGCATCATGTCTCCTATGGAGTTTTTTGACAAAACACCAAATCACCCAGGTCACTCAGCCCTACTATAGCCCTGATTTGGCACCCTGTGGCTTCTGGTTTTTCCCAAAAGTAAAATCACCTCTGAAAGGGAAGTGATTTCAAACCATCAGTGAGATTCAGGAAAATATGAAGAGACAGACTGGCAATTGGAAGAACTGTGTGAGGTCCCACGATGCCTACTTTGAAGTGAACTGAGACATCACTGTGTTATGTACAACGTTTCTTGAGGCTGGTCCTGAATGGGAAGGAATAGCATGAGGAAGCGGGGAGGGAGCATGCAGTCAGGTCCTTGTGGGGCAGTTATAAAAAAGGTTGCTTAGTTGTTCTTTGATCTCTCAACAAATGCTCTCTGACAAACCTCTTTGGGTGGAGGAAATTCTTTAACAGCTGCTGGCTTAGTGAGGTTGGTGACTGATGTGTTTTTTAAAGTAGCAATTTGGCATGATTGTAGAACTTGACCCAGCATATGGCTTTCCATCACCTTGTCTGTGGCTGTACAAGTGGCCAGATATTTTATACACTGCACTCACACCCCTTCCATCACCATTGCATTGCCTGGCTGTGTTTGCCAGGTCTCAGCATAACTGCTCTGGACTGTCAAGCCTGCTTTCCCAACTTCTCGTGGATATGGTAAGTGATGCAAAGGTTAGAGAGGCATATGGCTCTGGAGGTCCAATAGACAAGGCAAGACTCCAGACTTCCTTCGTATGGCCTACAGACCCCTTGCTTCAGCTGACTTTGAGGATGCAGACACGTGGTTGGCAGATAAGCAAAAGCAGATGTCCTGTCATACACCCAGAATTACTCCTTCATTTGGCCCACTTCATTATCACTCTTGCTCTTTGGTTCTACTGTAGGTGCTAAGTGATACGCTTATTGAATCTACTCCTGACTGAGGATCTAAATGTGCAAGGAGCCCATTAAACTGCAGCCAGGACCTCCTTGTGGGAATCTTCCCAGGAGACTGTATTTCTTCCAGTTATCTACTTGGCACCTACCCTAGAGTGAGAAAACTAACTCTGGTTGCAAACATACTTTGTGTTATGCACTCTTTCCATGTCGTTAGGGAAAATCAATGCAATCAGCTACTACCATCATTCTAGAGATGAGATTAAGGATGTGCCTAAGGTGCCACAGCTAGTGAGCAGCAGAACTGAGAAACCAGCCTGGGTTGTCTGACTCCAAGCCCAGCACTTTACCATTTACTCTGCTGCTGCTCTCAAACAGAGTAGCTCTTAATCGCTCTGTTGCCACAAATGAGTAAATCTTGAGTCAGTAATTGAACAACACTTTAGAGAAGCCAATAAGCAGTCAGAAGACTCCAGTGCTAGTCTTGATTTTTAAATGAACTCTGCACATCTCATTAGACTAATTTGTGGGTTTCATTTCCCTCAGCCCCTCTAGAATGTGGTCAATCCTCAACTGCTAAAAGCAACTAGAATAACTTTTAGTACAGCTTATCATAAAATGATAATCAACAGGGTAGAAGCATCTAATTCCATTATGTAATATTTTATAAGTAGGAAAAGGAGACTTGCTTATATTAATTTAAAGGTTATATTGTTAAAAAACTAATATTATAACTGAAGTAGTGATTTTGTTTACCCAACAAGTAGAAAAATATGTATGTACAACGTGGTATAGAACTAAGGAAACAACCTGAAAATTTAATCCTTTTTTTTTTCATCCCTCGACTTACAGGCTGGAAAATGAAACCCCTGAATAATTGAGAACTGACTCTTAAAATGCGTACCATCACTCATCCCTTAGAGAGGGTAAAGCATAATGGGGTGATTTATGAGAAGTACATTAAACTAATTAGGAAAGGGATTATGTTCTACATTTTCTTCCTAGTAATAACTGGAGACTATTAAGTAAAATGCATTAATGGCAAAATAAAATATATATTCACATCTCAATCCATCAGCTATAACACCAAACAGATCAGAAGATATATGGAAATAAAAATATATTATCATGTTCCCTAGGTATTTAAGGATAACTCTTTTCCTCAATTTTCTGTTAATATTGCACAAAACAATTCAGAAATTGATGCCACATCTTTACAAGTTGTTTTACTGATGAATATTTTAAATCCTCTTTCCAAAATCAGCACACAATTTTCAGTAGCTTTATTTTTAATATTTGTATATTTGTAAATGTGGGCACATTTCTTCCCATTGGGCTGTCTGTTAAGAATATGTCCTATTTCTTCACTGGCTGGTGCGGCTCAGTGGACTGAGTGATGGCCTGGGAACAGAAGGGTTGCCAGTTTGATTCCTGATCAGGAGTCAGGGCATCTGCCTGGGTTGCAGGCCAGGTCCCCAGTTGGGAGCGTGCAAGAGGCAACCAATCACACAGTCAATGTTTCTCTCTCTCTCTCCCTTCCTCCTCTCTTTGTCTGAAACTAAATAAATAAAAAAATTTTAAAATGTCCTATTTCCGATGTAGCTGAAGATATTGTTAATATATTTGTCATCCTCCAAAAAGTATCAAAAATTTGTGCTAATTTTTAGCAATAACCAATATTCCTGACTAGCATATAAAATTCTTGTTGCTGAACTACTAAATGAAGGTTATCAATAATTATTTTCAACTTTTACAAACCTTTTCCTTTAGTTTACATGTGGATTTAAGCAATAGTTTGGAATGGCAGCTTTGTTTCCTTCCTTATCACATCCGGTTGGAAGAGCTTCAGGTAGATTCAGACAAGGATCCAAACCTTGGCCCCACCAAAGTGATTGTGGACAGTGACAGCAGCTCTGATCCCCTGCACCTGTCAGTAAATGATGACAATATCTGTTATTTCAAAGGATTGCTGAGAGGATCAAATGAAGTAACATTTAAAACACTAAGAAATACCTGGCATTTAGTAGACACTTACCAAACATTTGCTTTGCCCCTTTGGACTTGCCCCTATGTCTCTAGGTAACAGACCCTGTGGTCACATGTATAGAAGACCAGGGTCTTAGCATCCTTTCTAATTAGTCCTCTAATTATTCTTCTTCTTTTACCCACCACTGGCTCTCTGAATATGAAATGAGCCATGGTCTTTTCCAGTTTTTTTTTAAATCTTTTCAATGATAAGATACTCGTTTTCATTAAGATTGTATTTTATGTGCCATTACCAGTAATGTGAGAAGCTAACATTTTCTACTTCTATCATCACAAAATTTATGAGCCCCTTGGGTTCATTTATTTGGTGTAACCTCACAGACACTTCCTCAATTTTCCCTTCTATGACTTAGTGAGGACTGATACCAACTCCTGTGAATGGAGTTGTTCTCACAGCCTCTCATCACTTGGTTTTCTCAGAAATCACTCTGTCTTTTTGACCAGAAAAATTTTTATGTTAAGGTAAATAGTCTAACCAGGAAATAATCACTCATTACTCACATTTTGAGGACTTTTTAAAAAAGTTTTTCAGATGTTCTGGTTTATAAACAGTATGTATATGTGTTACCCAGATTCTCATCTTAAATTGAAGGGAGAATGTGAGGCAGCGTGTTGTAAAGACTAGGTATCTGTTAATTAATTGCTAGCTTATTATAAGGCTTAGGATCACCACTACTTAACTATTCGTTTTTAAATTCCTCCTTTGGCAATCACTATTACTGACCCTCACCTCTTGTGCTTGAGAAAAGACATGCCAGTGGGAAACCTGATTAAGTTCCCAAAAGTCATTAGCAGATCTACCAGTGGCCTCCATTGGTTGACACACTGTAATCTATGGGTTAATTCCAGGGTACTGCTTGTTCTGTAAAGACGTTTTTTGGAACACAGCCATGTTGATTCACTTACAGACTATGGATAGCTGCTTTGTGCTGCAACAGCAGAGTTGAATAGTTTTGATGAGAATGTTAAGGACTGAAAAGTCTAAACTATTTATCATTTGGACCTTTAGAGAAAAAGTTTGCTGATCCCTAATCTATATAGTAAGGGTGTAGAACATTTAGTCAGAGGTGCTTATTAATACAGAAGGCCTTTTTTTTTTTTTTAATTCCCTCCTAGGGAGACCTGGCATTGTGAATTTCAGGTCTTGGGGTACAGTAGTGTTGACAGGTCTGGGTGTACGGCCAAGTTACTTGACCTCCAAACAGTTCCACATAGTGAGCAATCAATAACTATAACTTTTCCTCTTTTATGTACAAGGAAGCTTTATGGTGAAATTATTAATGTGTGAACCCTGTTGTTATGGAAGTAAAATATTTAAGATGTCAGAGGCAGATCTTTTGGTACCTACAGATTAACCACTTTTGTAAGGTCCAGTGATAAAGTATCATACAATTCCTTGCATTTAGTTAGTCTTTAGATATTTATGCAATGCTTATCTTTCTGATGATGTTCCAGCCAAATTTGAAATGTCATTTTTTCTTTTCTATTTCCACATCATCCATTCTCATAAAATACTTGCTGCCTTTTGTCTGTTTCTTGATACCCTTTAATGTATCTGCTTTCCAACATTATTTTCATCATTTCCACATAGAAACCTTCATTTTACAAGGCTAGAGCACTAACTCCTTGAATTCAGATTTCTTCACTACCTCTATCTTCATTTTTGTCTGAAGGCAAGATTAAATAAGTAAGTAAATAAATAAAATGCGTGACCACCCAGAATTTGAATCTTACCTGCTTTCCCTTTTCTGAAAATAAATGCGCTTGAAAAAATACTAGAATTGTTGGTTTATTCCTTAACTCAAATATATGTTGCTCTTCAAGTTATAAAAGTGAATTCAACTTATAAAAATTGTCTTCTTGATGTATTTAGGTACTCCATTTAGCTTTTCAAGTTCAACCAGGTGTTTCTGTCATTTGGCTAATTGATAAAAATATTAACTAAATTTGGGACTCTTAGTAAGTTCTTAAATATAAAGTATAACAGAAAAGAAGAAAAATAGTCTTTACAAAATTCTATTTTGTTTGTTTCTGTTTTCACCTAGTAAAAAGATGAATGAGACAATAGATAGAGAATATCTCAATTTCACATGCTGTGTGAAGGGCACAGTCAAAGTCAAGAATAATCCTCCAAAGAAAGGCTACCCCAGAGGAATTACCGGAGCCATTTCTAATCTCTTTGATAAAAGCTACTGCTTCCTATGAAGCAGTGACAGGTCTGTTCTAGACAGACAGACATCGTAAATCAGAGTTTTCACATTTCATTGCCTGGAACTAACTCAAATTGTCAGTATGTGGCCAGGTAAAAATCGTGCAGTTAAGATGGTGGATAGCAAAAAGTGGAGCTGCAGTATTCCATACTGGGCAAGAATTTGAAGATCACACTCTTGGGGAAATAATCAGCTGGGAAAAATCAAAGTTAGTGCCAATATTAAGATGGTTGCAATATTAAAATGGAGATAAACAGTAATTAGGTTGCATCAAGAACAATAATAGAGTGAATCTTATTTAATTTATTGCTTTGATTAAAAAATAGTTCCTGGAGTCACCAAGGCTTACATGTTAAGACAAAAAAATAAATAAATAAATATCACTCATATGGACATAAAATCATTTGAGTGTCTGCCAGTAGCTGAAGTTCCCGTTGCCACTCTTTGTTAAGAAACAGAATGTTTACTTTGCTCCAATCAATATTTAAATCTCTGCAACCTTGTATAGGATCTACATTTATGCTGTTTCTTAGGGGAGGGCTTATGAGTTCATATGAAGGCAAGAACACACATACATTTCTTCTCTCTCACCTAGGTGGCTCTGAATTTTTTTCAACCTAAGAAACACATTTACAGATATAATGAGCCTTAGAATTCATCTAGTCCAAGCTCTTCACTTTAGAAAAGAGAAAATGGAGGCGAGATGATATTTAATGATTCACTGAGAAGACAGCATGATACCTTCTAAACAATCTGGGGATTGAATTCAAAGAGATACAGGTTTCAATTCTAACTCTATGAATTCAATTTTATTGATGTCTCTGAGCCTCAGTTTCTTTCACGACATGTGACAAAATGAAAATATAAAATATTCTTTTTTTTTCCACAGTGAGAACTTATACTTTTTTTCCTAGCATGGAGTCACCCTTTTGTAAGTTGAGCCTTGAAACCTCTAATTCTCCCAGAACTAGTTAACAGATTAAAATTTAGGAAAAAAGTCAGCAACTCAGCTTTTTAGTTCAAAAGGCAAGGTCTAAGTATTAAGACTAAAAAGATTTGAAAGTAAATGTAGTTTGGCAGGACAAGTTTTTTTTCCTGGCTCTTCCCTAGCAATACTCCTATCCCTTCACTATTAGCTAAAGACCTTGTGAGCTAGGAAAAGGAGAAACAGGCAGTGAGTAATCCAACTGGGACGTTTGTCTGTTTTTGCCCTACCACCTCCCTGTCTCTGAAAGGATTGAAAGTCATAATAAAAAGGCTTCTAAATGGGTTTGAACTATCAGACACTTAAAAGACCTCTTGTCCTCTGAACTAAAATGATCAGCAAACTTGTAGATGTCCCTCTAGCCGTAATGGCTATAGAACAGAGATAGTAGGGATGTTAGCAGAGTGGTCACTGGCAGCCCTGCAGCTCCCCCAGGCAACAAGAAGGAACCAGAGAACAATTAAACATCTTCCATGCCCTTAACAAAAGATTGGAAGGTGAGGGGGCTGCCATCACAACCCATAGAGCACAGAAGCCAAAATGAGGAAAATTCATAGCTGCCTGAGCTAATTTTGGACATCAGGTTTTTGTAGCTGCCAAGAAACAAAAAGATTCATACTTACATAGAGAAAAGTGTTCAGCCCTGGTTAGCCTGACATGTGAGTTCCTTCACTGCCTGGTCCTAGCCTGTTTTCCTAGTCACTGTTTTCCTTCACTTCTCCAGTTGAGGACAAAGTCTGGCTTTATTAATCCATCTGCCCTCTATTTAAAAGGTCCTTTGAAAGCTCCTAAAACCTGGCCACAGAACATTATCCTCAACTTTTAATGCTAGAGCTATCTTATCGCTCCTATGAAAGTTTCTAAATTGCAGTACACCATAAGCTGAATTAATGTCATTTTCCCCAGTTCACCTTATGCAGTTTTTGTACCCCTATTGTAGAGTTTTCCTTTGTATGCATTGGTTTTATACATGACTTCCTTGTGAGGTTGTGCATCGCTGGTGTGGAAACAAAGATTCAATCGTGTTATTCCTCATTATGGGGAGGAGGTGGATAATGAACTCATATATTAGATGTTTAATAAATATTTTCAAACTACACCTTTAATGGTGAGTATACTATAGTGAATATGGTTGTTGAATTATAGTGTGGTATACCTGAAACTTACATAATGTTATAAACCAATGTTACCTCAGGAAAAAAATGTTGAACAAAAAAAGCTAAATAAATAAATAAATATTTTTGAATTAAGATGAAAGAGGTTGCTCTTAGGTTACTAAAAACAGATAACAAAACAAGAATTTTAAAAAAATGAAAATTTCCTTGAAAAGACAAACTCAATACATTTTAATAAATAGAATCTAAATATGAAACTTCTTCTATTTATTATGTGGACCCCAAGAAGAAAAATTCATTTGATATGAAGGCTGAGAAGAAATTTATCTGCTGAGATAGACTCCCCATGGTCTCAGAAGGCTCAAATTTTATAAATAGTAAGAGTCTACCAGCCATTTAATGACCGTGTCTCACGTCTTTTATATACCAGGAAGAATCATGAGCTGAATTCTTGGATTCTATCACTGTGCTCTGCCTTTTTATGCCATCTGACTCAACTGACTGAGACCTGCCCCATCCAATCAGAACTGCACAAATTGTATCCTCATTTTCATATATGCCAACCAATCAGAAGTACACAATTTGGATAGCTCATTTACATAAAACAGGCCTAATTGGGAACCAGGGCAGGAATTTATGCTATAAAAGGTAGCCTTCTTTTTGTCTCGGTGGAACACAATTTAGGTTGTTACATAAAAATGTGTCTCCTGCGCTGCAACTTTTTTTTTGCTCAAATAAATTCTTTTCTATGCTTTTTTGCAACCTAAAATTAATATTGATTTAGAATTATTACAGAAATTGGAAAGAAGTATTTTTCAACAGAAGTCATCTTGTTTCCATCCCTTTCCAAATCTCAAGAGGTGAGGTAAATGCTCTCTTCTTAGGCTAGCAGGTCCAAAGTAAATAAAATACCACTACAAATAGTGTGAACATTTTTATTCCCTGCTTTAAAAATCAGTTTATATTGTTTCTCAAGTCACTATGCCCAGAGGCTTTGTACTGAAGGGTGCGTTTTAAAAGAAAAACAAAATATTTGCCCATAAGCCAATAAACCTACACCAGCATGTGACAGGCGACAGGTTAAGCAAGAATCTGCATCAGAGCCCCTGCTGATGTACCTGTATATAAAAAGGAAATACATGTGAACCAGAGGACGGAGAAACAGAGCAGTTGATATTTCAGGGGGTAAGGCTGGTGTCAGTTACCCCAGGCTGCTGACATTCATTGTGCAGCCCGTTCACTGGGATCTTGTTTGATTCACTAGAAAGATTAGGCCCCTCGACCAGCCCTGACACCATGGTGAAGGGTCCAGAAATATTGGGGGAAAAATTGGAGAGTGAAGGCCATGTTTTTGAAAGACATTAAATAAGCTTTATACTAATACTCATACATTAGCTTTCTGATTCTGTGTACTCTGGATCCACATCCAGAGTCAGTGGGAAAAAGTGCCAAGGGAAAGGATATTGTTGGGGGAGTTGAGGACTGGCAATTTACTAGGGAGGGACCTACAGAAGATGTTCATAGTCAGCTCCAGGTACTCAGCTCCCAGCCTCCACAATGGAATTGTATACCTGTACCAAGTGGGGTTCAGGAACCACTAATCAGAAGAATAGTCATCCATGACAATAAGGCTATCATATAGTGATTTATAATAAAAACCTATACTTGATTTCTGGCACAGAGTTCACAAAACCCTTAAAATTTCCTGATAGGGGCAAAAATGGTGCCTGGTTAATCATAACCACCACCTTCAGCCACATCTAAGTGTCACATCTAGAAAGCCCCTGTGGATGACAGCTGCTTGCCAGAGAAATCATCAACTACTTGATTCCAGGGTTGGAACTTTCAGCACACCCTACCCAACCTCCAGAGAGTGGAGGCAGGAGCCTGGGCTCTCGCACAAGCCCAGGAGGCTGGAGGTTGAATCGGTCATATGACCAATCATGTCATCAATCATTCCTCCTAAAAACGTCCATAAAAACCTCCAAAAGAGGGGGTTCAGGGAATTTACCCTATATATCTCTTCTATCTGTATATTCCTGAGTTATATCATTTTATAATCCCAAAATCTTGCAAGTGAAATGTTTTTCTGAGTTCTGCGAGCCACTCTAGCAAATTAATTAAACCTGGAGAGGGGGTTATGGGAACCTCCAATTTATAGCTCTTTGATCAGAAATACAGGCAACAACCTGGACTTGTAACTGGCGTCTGAAGGGGGACAGGCAGTCTTGTGGGAATGAGCCCTTAAGCAGGGGGATCTGATGATATCTTCAGGTACATAGTGTCAGAATCAATTTAAAATTGCAGGACACCAAATGGGTGTGACAGAATTGCTTGTGACCATTAAGAAAGTAGCGCTAATAAGCCAAAGTGAGAGGCAACAAGCATTTATCTGAGATCAAGAAATAGCTATTCAGGAAGCTATTCAATTTAGGCAGAAACCCAAATAAGTGTCCTGATTATGGGGTTAAGGCAAGGAATTTATATGAGAAAGGAAGGGAAATAATTACATGACTAGAGGGAAGGAATTTCTATTGGTGTTAATTAGCCAAGTTATTCTTTAGCTGTTTACTGATTTTAAGAATGTCTTTAATTATCAGTGCTCATAGTCAGGATGTCTGCTTTCCTGTTAGCTTTACAAATAGTTGCTTGGAAGACAATGCTGCTTTGGAATTTTGCTTAAATGTTCCAAAAGTTCAAGGATAAGACCTGCCCTGTAGTTCCTCTGGAATGGCTGCACTAACTCCATTTTAAAATGGCTCCACTTTCCCAAATTCTCACAGCAACCTGAGAGTAGAAGAGAAAGACAGATTTTTTTTTTTAATACAGAGATCTAAAAGGATTTCATTCTAATCTGTATCTAAGAGTTTATATCTATGCCTCCCAACTAGAAACTCTGGCCTAGAGTGGGCAACTATATATTTACATGGTATGAAAGTATGACCTCTGAATGTGGCCCCACTTTAAACTTTTGATACTTTCAAAAAACATTCTCATCTTGGATTCTCAATTGAAATGCCTTTTTAATAGTGCTCTCTGCCTCCCAATGATAGATGCCAATACTAGTTTAATTTTGAAGTTGTAAGTTAATGGGTATCTTAACATGCATTCTGATACACTCCCAAATTCTATTCCTATAAATTGTTTTCCATTAATCTATAGCAATAACTGTTCTCACTCTATGGACCTCACTAAGGCTTTGTCCAAGGTTACTTTCTCACCTATCCACTCTACCCCAACACACACAGCTATGAAAATGACTATTGTGGATACGTTATTCCTCTATTAAAATGCATTTTATAGTCTCTTCATTTGCAAATATTTCATTAAAAAGAAGGTTATTTTGGTTGGTAATGAGGCTGGTTCTCTTGGCATATATAACCACAAATTTAATAAGTCAATTACTTGTTTAGTATAGTAATGGCAAAAGAAATTCCCTAAATAAGGGACTCGAACAAGTAAATTATTATAAGGCTAACCACACAGAAATATATACTTATATATGAATATATATATGTGTGTGTGGAGATATATATATATATATATATATATATATATAAAACAAAGCAAAAGGAATCTCTAAAGGTTAGAAAAGAATATAGCACATTGTTTTGGGAGCTTGAAACACATTGTAATAAATACACCTTGATTTTTGACAATAACATTTTCAATGCAGACAAGGGTGGGGAAAAAATTGACAAGACTTAGTCATGACATCTTTGATGGCAAGAGTTGTGAAAACACATTTTATATAATCAGTTTATATAAGCTCTTTCTTATTTCCTTGGCACAAAGTAGAAAAAGAAATAATTAGTAATACTTTACTTTCCTGGGAGACGTATGTTGAGGTCAGTGATTAATTACATTTGGGAACAAATTGCCAAACACTTCAATGCTTTCATTTTTATCAAATACTGTATATTGAAAGAACTGTATATCAATGTCCATTTACAGCTACTAAATATCCAAGAAAGAATGATATGTAAAAAAGATAAGTATAAACTATTGATTCTTCTCAAAAGCAATAAATTAGGCTAAAATAGAAAGAGAAGACAATAAAATATATTTAATACTAAGGCTAATTTTATTTGGGCAAAAAATATTAATGTCCACTGAAATTCCATATCCCCAAATAATTGCTCCGAGATTCTGTCTTATTGACTAGAGTTTTGCTGCATGTCTTTGGGCAAGTCATTTACACTGGTGGATACAAAGGCATTGACTTGGGCATTATTTACCACAAGTATTCTGAAGTACCTAAAAACTTTAAAAGAATATTTAGGACTTTAGTGGCACCCAAGAATTTGCCTCTCTCTTTCAAAGCTGCTGTTTGGGACTTCGCAAAAAACTAGCATGTTTGATATACATAGCGATAATTTATTGCTCAAAGTCGCCCATAGGCCTTATGTCCTGTTTATTGAAACTGAGATCTGACGCAGCGGCATACCCCACACCCCGCCCACATTTAAATACTCAAACCACCAATATGACAAGCCCAGCTTAACAATTATAATTTGATTTGCAAAGTAACATCAGCAAACAGAGGCAGAGGAAGGAAAAGGAGTATGGTAGGATCAATCTGCCCAGGCAGGAAAGAGGATTTTACCACTGACCTTGCTTACAATTGCTGATGCATAGGATTCTTGAAAAACATTCTGACTTTCTGTCGAGTTTAGTACTTTTTTATAATCTCCGCAGACACTGCAGTCCATTATTGCCTGTGCCTGGGAGGCTTACTCCCACTTCTCTACTGCCACCCTCTAGTCTCTCGGTGTGCCACTGTCAGCATCTGTGCTCTGGAAGCAGTATGCCCATTTTCAATACAACCATACTGCATTACTGTCTTAAGGTAAACTACTGTGAAAGAGGTGGCTGCTTGCTCTCATGAAATAGATGTGACAGCCAGGAAACCTGAAGAATTTGGGGAAACTAATGTAAGATAAAAGCACATTGTTCTACTGTGGCAATAAAGGCTCAACACTGCTGACCTCCTGAGAAGTACACAGATGACTTCCCAGGATTGTCCCCTTCAGTTGGGGTGGGGTGGGAAGTAAAGCACTTATCCACCAGCTTTTTGTATAATATGTGCAGGCTTGACTTGGGATAATCATACTTAAGTGTAATGAATTGCTTTTTCTCTTCTTAATTTAAAATGTAATATTCATAGTAGCAGTGGTAGTAGTAGTAGCAGCTTGCCTTAGCTATCCCTGGAGCTAAAACCAGACTTGGGCCAAGAGGATGTGAAACAAAGTCCCACTTATCAGAATGCACTCTGCTCTGGCAATATTCACAATGTCTTACAGCAGTTTTATAGTGCTTTCTCAAATATACATACATTTAATTCTCACAGTAACACTATACAGTTGATATTTTCATCATCACCATATCACCCCTGCTTTAGATATAACTGCTTGCCCTAAATCAACACAATAATCTCCAGAAGAGATTTAAACTCATGTGCAGTGCTCTTTGTACATTATTTGTTATTTTTTCTTTGAAAAAAATAAGATACATAATAAATCTACGTTTGCTTGATACTTCCACTATATTGTTTGAATAGTGTGAGGATCCTAGGATCACTTTGATTTCTGGACATTAACTGCCATAATAAAAATAGAGGCAGATGAAATACACATGAGGCTAGAACCTTCAGTTGAATATTCAACTGAATGGATGCCATGTTCCATACAGTCCTGTGAAGCACAGCGTGGTAGCCAAGGTGTTTTCATTCTGGCATTTAATGCTCTCTTCCCTAACCCAATAAGTTGATCTGTTTAACTAATAGAAATGGCAGAGTTTGACTTCTGAGGCTGTGTCATTGCCTGTTCACCTGTTCTCTTAGATTACATATGCTGCAGCTGTCACCTGCCATGCTGTGAGGAAGCTCAAGCAGCCCTTGGATAAATTTTCATGGCAAGGACTGGGGCCTCAAGCCAACAGCCAGAGCTAATTTGCCAGGAGGATGAGTGAGCTAGCTTGGAAATAAATCCTCTAGGCCCAATCAAGCCTTCAGATGACTACAATTCCAGGAGGGACCCCAAATTAAAACTCTTCAGCAAAGCCACTCCTGGGTTCCTGACCCAAAGACACTGTGTGATGATTAGTATTTATAGTTTTTCTAAACTGCCAAGTTTTGAGGGGATTTGTTATACAGCAATGGATAACTAAATCAGGCAAGAATGTGGAAATACTAGTTTTTATTCTCCACTAGTTTTTATTATTTTGAGACTCATATCTATTCTTACAACTGACAAATAGAACTAAGATTCAAAATAAATTCCATATTTTAAGATACATACTGTGAAATTCAGGTAAAAGTTCCTAAAAAAGAAGTACATTTGTTATTATAATAATTAACACACCTTTCCTGTATGGAAAATGAATTTGCTCTATATAGTCCCAATCTAGAAAGTTCTACTATAACATATAGTGTTAGCATATGATTTCAATAATCTATATTTCCTTGGCTCCCTATGTCATCTCAGCTCACATAAAGCACTTCAATCAGAATTTGCGTGTCCTAGGCTTGTGGCTGACATGGCTTCAAGGAGACCACCAATTAATCAAAATGATGAGACTTATTGAACTGAAATAATTCACCTGCAGATGTATAGCTATAGTATAGAATATGAAATGATTGGGGTTGGGAGTGGGAAATGTTATATTTTTTCAAAGGGACTGATTTACATGAAAAAAATACAACATAAGTTAAGTAAAATAACAATTTGAATAAGTAGTTTTAAGAACATTGAATAAAAATAGTTTATAATAAATAAAAAGCAAGAGAATTTATAAAGATATTGGCAACACAACACTATGAAGCTATGTTGAAATAGTTCACAGGAAGATAATAATAGAGAATAATACTAATACCTATAGAGTATTCTATGTGTTATGATACATAAAAATTTTACATATATCAGAATTAAAGTCGTTTCCCATTTCTAAATCATTCTTAGCAGCATACACATATCCTATAATTTCTTATTTTAAAAAAAATCACACAAAAGAACCTCTTTGACCACATATCCTCCTAGCTATTTCTTCATTTCTCAGTTTGTCTTTATATCAAATTCCTAGAAAATTACCTATAATGTGTTGATTCTAATCCTTGCATGCTCTCTCTCTTTCTGTCTCTGTCTCTCACACACACATTTTATAAAGGTCTTCACCTCTAGCACCCCACCAAAACTGCTCTTGTCAAGTCACTAGTGCCTTCTAGTTGACAAAATTCTTCAGTCAGTTTTTAATAGTCATCTTACTTGACCTATCAAAGTTTCATAGAGCTTATCCCTCCCTCCTTGAAATACTCAGCTCACTTGATTCTGGGATGCCACACCCTGGTTCTACTCCTCATGACTACACTCTATCTAAGTGCCCTTAGCTGGTCCTTCCCCATTTTTTCCAACTAATAAATATTGGTGTATTCCTGGGCATAGTCAAGCATTCTCTCCTTTCTAGCAGCACTCACTCTCTTGGTGATTTCACCTAGTCTTCCATTTATAAACACCATCTATATACTGAGGACTTCCAAATTTATACCTTCAGTACAGACCTTACCTTTGAACTCCAGACTCATATCTAACCCTTGATGGTTTCTTTTAACCATCAAGAACCTGATGCCCGCAAACATTAGTTTTCCCCATGTCAGTTAATGGCAACTTATTCTTTTAAATATTTAGGCCCAAAACCTTGAAGCATCATTGATTCCTCTTTCTCTCATACCCCTCATCTATAAGCATATTTTTTTATGGTACCTCAAAAACAACCTAAAGAATTTGACTACTTTCTAATTCTGCCACCACCAACATGCTCCTATCTTCTCTCAGCTAGATTACTACAGTGACGTTTTAACCTTGTACCTTTTTTTACCTTTGCCAAACCTATAGTTTATCCCAACAGAGTAGTCTGTTTTTCTTTTAGATATGTGAAGGCATGTTGAGCCTCTGCTCAAAAGACTCCAGCGTCCTTGTTCATAGGCAAATTAAGTTTTGGAAATGATTTACAAGAAGGCATGGTCCCTTATTACCTCTTTGCTTCATCCGCTGCTTCCCTCTCTCATCTACAGCATTGCAGCCACAGTGCCCTACACATTCTTGGAAACTGCCAGTACACTGCTGCCTCAGGGCTTTGCCCTCTCTACGCCTCCGCATGGACAACCTTCCCCTCAGGCATCGCCTGGCCTACTCTTTCACCCCTATCAGGTCTTTGCTCAAATGTCTTTTTCTTGGTGAGCAGTTTCCTCAGTTTCCTCACCATGATATTTTAAGGAAGCCACTGTTCAGCACTCCCACATCTTTCCCAGCTTTAGTGACTCCTTCATACTTTTCTTGTCCAATAAACTGCACAGTTTAACTGCTACTCTCCAGTAAATGTAAGTTCTATAAAGGCAGGAAAAAAATGTAATACTTTGTTTGCTATTGTTCCTTTTCACCTAGCTTGATGCCTAATGCACAGTAGACACTCATTAATACCAAATGAGCTCGGCATTATTAGCAGCTGTACTTTATTTTTTATTTCTTTTACATACTTCAGAATTTTTCTGATTGTTGTTCAAATACAATTGTCCTCATTTTCCCCCCATTACTCTCCCCTGCCCTTCCCAACACCCACCTCCCACATCGTTGTCTTTGTCCATGGGTCCTTTATACATGTTCCTTGACTTGATCCTTCCTCTTCTTTCCCCCCGTACCCACCTCCCTCCTCCCTTCTGGTCTCTGTCAGTTTGTTCTTTATTTCTATGTCTCTGGATCTATTTTGCTTGTTCATTTGTTTTATTGATTAGTGTCTACTTATAGGTGAGATCATATGGTATGTGTTTTTCACCACCTGGCTTATTTCATTTAGCATAATGCTCTCCAGTTCCATCCATGCTGTCGCGAAGGATAGGAGCTCCTTCTTTCCTTCTATTGTGTAGTATTCCATTGTGTAAATGTACCATAGTTTTTTGATCCACTCATCTACTGGTGGGCACTTAGGCTGTTTCTAGCACTTGGCTATTGTAAATTGTGCTGCTATGAACATTGGGGTGAATAAGTTCTTTTAAATTGGTGTTTCGGGATTCTTAGGGTATAATCCCAGCAGTGAAATCTCTGGATCAAAAGGCAGTTTCATTTTTATTTTTTTGAGGAATTTCCATTTCATAGTGGCTGCACCAGTCTGCATTCCCACCAACAGTGGGCTAGTGTTCCCTTTTCTCCAGACCTCCCCAGCACTTGTTGCTTGTTGATTTGTTAACAATGGCCATTGAGACTGGTGTGAAGTGGTAACTCATTGTGGTTTTAAATTGCATCGCTATGATGGCTAGTGATGCTCAGCATCCTTTCATTTGTCTATGGGCCCTCTGTATGTCCTCTTTGGAGAAGTGTCTGTTCGGATCCTTCAGCACCTGTATTTTAGAGACCAGGATACTGGTCACACAGCTGGTCTTTACAGAGCTGGCCATGTCTTGAGTCCACAGCTCCCACCCTTCACCACAGTACAGGCCCTGCTCCACAGTGGTCAGGAGCAGACTGGAGTTCTGGAATTAGGTAGTGTTGAGTTCAAATGCAAGTTTTTCCAGTTACTCTCTATAGGACTTAAAGCAAGTGCCTAAATTTTTTCTTAGCTTTAAAAATAAAACCTACCTCTTTGGGTTGCTTTTAGATTAAATGATTTGCAGACTATTTTTCAATTAGAAATCATATTTAGCACATATGACATAAAATCCTACTGCAGTAATTTGAAAAAAAAAAAGTTTATTTTCCTCACATACAATGGGTTTAGGGGTAATCTCTCCAGGACCGGTACGGCTGCTTGAAGAACCAAAAATGAACATGAATCCAAAGTCTTTCCTTAAAGTAAAACATCAAACAAACAAAAATATAGGTCTGCTTATATACTAAATGACCAAAAAGTGAGTTCTATTAATGTAAAAAGGGAGTAGGATTTGGTGTTGTTCTTAACTCTTCCTTCTTATCTATTAAAATTTTGAGATTTTTGAGTTTTAATTTTGTCAGCCTTCATGCTATTTCCACTAACGAGATTGGTGTCACTAGAGGCATGTTAAGTATCCTTAAAGTTCTTGATTTGAGTTACCAATAGAAATCATTAGGCAGGATGGCTGAGAATACAGCCCTGTGGCAGGCTGCTGAAGACTGCTCTAACATCAGTGCTTTATTGGTGCAGTTATTTTATTAAGAGTCAGAGTAGCTATAATATTATAATTTATATTTCTCATATGTTTAAAAGTCATAATCAGAGACCTTGTCGACTACCTTACTAAAATTCCAACATAGAATTTCCCTGGCCAAACTCTTGGTACTGAGCTTAATGTTCCTCACCCTCCTCAATATTCTTCTTTCTGGTTTCCTCAAGTCCTTTTACCTATGCTCTGAACCAGGAAATGAGCTTACTTTTATCACAAATGTAATTAATTATTTCTTTCACAAGGAAAACAGCTGAAACCCTGCATGTCACTGCAAAGTTCTTTTTACTTCCACACCTTCCTTTGCAAGCTCCTGAAAAATGCCAGCCACCTGGTCCACATTCTCCCTCTCCCTTGAGTGGTTGGTTCTATGTACTCCCAAGGAGGTATCAGATGATGACCCCGAAATTAATAACCCTGACCTTCCTTCAAGCTATAGTCTCATATCATCAACTGCTTACTAAGTCCCTCCTGCAGGATGTCCCCAAGGATCATCAGAATGATCATGTTTCAAGCTACTAAGCTCCATGCTCTCTTCCTCACTACCAGCCTAGCTGCTTTCACCTGTTTATGGCACCACCAATCCCTCAGCTTAGCCCAATGCAGTACAGAAGTGTACAAATACTTCTTAGGTACTGATGTTCCCAGGAACTAGTCTAAGCATTTCATGCACGAAGCTCAAGACACTTGGTCTAGGGGGTTAACAAACAAAAAAAAAATGACTTATTTCAACAAAAAATCATGTAAGTGATGGTTTAAATAATGAATGACAGGTATTTATGTGTGCTGAAGAGAAATATCTGAAGTACTGCCCTTTCAAATGGATGTGGTCTGCCTAGTTCTATAAAGCAGGCAAGAAAACTCAGCACAAATACATGTTTTTCAGCATTTTCTACAAGAGGACTAAATTGCCACACCATACCCACACTTGAATAATTTCATAAAACAAAAGGGATATACCTTGGGGGTGAGGAAAACAAAGGGGTATCAGGCAAGGTGGATGGAGGAGGAGCTAAGACAAATAGCCAAAATTTTTGACTACCTTAATAAGCAGATTCAACATATTACTGGGTGCCAAGAGGTTAAAAATGTTGGAAAATGTATAGCTTTCTCACAGATGGCTTCAGGACTCATCATGAAACTTCCTGAAATATCTTCTGCAGCTTGTACTTATTGAAGGATTTGGTTCACATCATGTCATAACTGGTATTAGTTTATGCAAATGTCCCTAGTTTAGTGACAGTGAAAGTCATCATATTTTACAGAGAGTAACTATTTGTTCAGCTCTGGACCACACGCTCTGAGGAGACAATCAGGAGCATATGGTCTTCTTTTAAAAATGACCCATTCATTCACATAACCTGCAATCTATTACGTAATCTGCTATATTGCGATATATTTGCACATATGCAAAGAATAAAGTGGTAAGATGACTAAGAGAGAAATAGAATGCAAATTATAAGTAAAATGTCATTCTAAGTGGGCTATATAGATTTTAAGAGCCAATCTGGAGGTTTAACACAAGATTATTAAAAGGTTTTTTTAGAAGTAAAGAAATCCTGAAAATGCAAGGTCACAATAGTGGTAGCAACGGCACATTTCTCTTAACTCTGTATCCTTGATAATATCTTTTAACATCTCTAACATTTTAACTTGTACATTATATACTAACCTTTCCTTATTACAAATTTGATATGTTAAGTAGAAAAATGAGCTTGTAAGAAAAAGGGAAATTAAGAAAGGGAAGTCAGTGGTAACAGAGAGGCCCAGGAAATGTGGGCATGGTGCCATTTAGCAGAAAGCAGTAATGCTGTACAAAGCTCAATGTGGGGGCTAAGGCTGCCCCCCACACACACTTGTAGCTGATTGTTCACAAAGCTGTGATTTCTGACCAAAAGGAAATAGTCAATGACTCAGAAGGCCCCAAATAGATAAGAAAGTCTTTGAAATTGTCTTAGATCACACCTTGACAGTGGCTGCCTTTCCCAGACTCAACCAGAGATGGTCATTGACAATGGGCTTGGCCGCAGGTCTCATACACAGAAAATAGAAGCAGAAGAAGTCAAAGGTGGTCTCCAGGCCAAGAAGCTGTTCTAAAACAACCACAACAAAATTATACCATTTGCAATACTTAGCATGTGTTAAAGGGCATAAGGTTTTTTAACTCAAGTGTTCAGAGTTTCGGGAGGGTACTTCAATTATGTCAGTAACTGACAGATTGATTTCCTTGATCCCTAAGACCTCACTTACTCCTTAAACAATAGGCTTCTAAAATGAGGGGTTGGCTACAGAGGATAAAAAAAAAAAAATTGACAGAGAGTTTGAACTGGCCCTTGTTGCTGGACTCTTGTGAGAAGCATCACATTCCCTCAGAAAAGAAGTGTCAGGGTGTCTTCTTCTCTGGAGCCTCACCCAACCATAACTGTACTCAACCTCCTAATCTGTGTCCTAATAATATCAACCATATTTATACTGTTTATTACCACAGCAACAACCACAACACTCTCTCTATCATATATGTGAAACAAAACACCCCAGTCACTATACTTACCTTAGTAACTATGTCATCACTAGGTGGCCTTCCACCACTAATGGGCTTCACGCCTGAGTGAACGATTATTCAAGAACTAACAGAAAATGAAATAATTCTGCCTATCCTAATAGCCATCACAGCACTACTTAACCTGTATTTCTACATGTGCCTGACATACACAAGCTCAAAAACAATATTCCGTACAATAAATAATACCAAAATTAAATAACACTTAGAGAGCACAAAACAGATAGCATACCTACCATCCCTAGCTATAATCTCAATAATAATCCTCCTGCTAACTCCTACCACAGCAGTGTTGGGCTAGGAATTTAGGTTGGCCTAGACCAAGGGCCTTCAAAGCTCTAAGCAAATAGTAAATATTTAATTCCTGAACTAAGGACTGCAAGACTATATTCATCAGTGAGTGATAAATGAGGTCAAATCGACCCTCTGTTGGTCTTATTTGCATCCCTCTTTGGAGCTGTATCCCCTTGGTCCATTGTTTGTAACTAAGAACAGTCTCTTAATTTTTCTTTTAAATAAACCTCCTGAAGCTTCGGGTGGTGTTAGGGGGTGAGGAATTCCATGATATCAAGGCTGCCATTCAGTGCCATTCTTATCAAAAGAAATTAGATAACTAGAGTGTCCCACATCCTGTACCACAGGATTTTTCTTCAGCGATTTCTCTCCAAATAACCAGAACATTTTTAGAAATTCAAATAAAAACTCTTATGTGTCACAATAACCTGCTAACTAAAGGCCTGTACTAACTAATTAGTCTTGTGTTAGTATCATCACCTTGGTCCATTTATCCCACAGGTTTCCATCATAAATTTATTATTTATGCTTTATCTTTAAATTTATGCTTAATAATTTGAAATATTTATAACAAGAACACCAAAAATTTCATTAACCAGTGAAATATTAATATGTTATTTTATTCAGCAATCTGACTTAAATATGCACAAACCTCATGCAGAAAGGACACAGGTGAAAGCACAGTGCTAAACTCCATAGCTGCTTTGTCCCACAGGGGACACACAATACATCCTATTTTCTCCCTCATAAAACTGCAATAATAATTCACAGACATCTGTGGTTCTATCTTATCTCAGGAAATAGTATGAATAAAATGTCAGCAGCACTGGGATGGAATTGAGAAGGCAAAGCCTGCACCAGGGGCCCCTCAATGCCCAACCAGGGCAGAGCCCAGGTGCAGTAAATGTCACCCGGATCTAAGCGGGATAAGAGTCTTGTAGCTGTTCAGAAGCAAATCCAAGATCAAATTATCATGAAGGTAAGGACAGAGTTGGAATCTCCTGGAAAACTGATATAAATAACTGGGCTCCCAGTGAAGGGCAAAGCCTCCCACATAAACACATGTACCGGAGCTGCCTTTATCTTATTTTAACTTTGATCCATTGCAGTCCAGTCTCTGGTCATCCCCACCTGTGTAAGAACTTTCGTTAAGCTCCCAAGAAAATGGTCTCCTTTTCATAAGTTCCTCTGGCTCTTTTTACTAATCGGTGGTCCACCGCAGAATATAAAAATATCGACATTTCTGAATTTAAGGTAAAGCTTCTGCGCACCCAAGTTCCTCATCTCTGCGCTCATGAGGGTGTCATTCTCTTTTGTCTCATGTTTGGGGACCCTTATTCCCAGGGTTATTGACAGTGAGTGTGAAAGCCTGCTTTCTGTTTTCGTCCTGGTGCACTGACAGTATCTGCAGCCTGTTCTGCTTCACTGGGATCCCTAACTTAAAGATTTAAAATTGACATCCCAGCTATAAAAATAAAATGGTAAGATTTCTAACCTTACCTACTACATAGAATACGAGAAACAAATCCTAAAAGAGTTAGGAAACTTACTAACGATTTATTTTTAAAAGGAAGTTTGTTCAACTGTAAATAGTAAGTAATGGATTCCAAATCTCTGCTCCCCAAGTCCAAAGTTCAATTCATCTATCAAACTTTACCCTAGAAAAATAAATATATGCTCACATGTTCCCAAAATAAACATAACTTGTTTATCTACAAGTAAATGTATACCTAAAGTCCCAGAATTTCTGATAAGAGTACGATGTGTAGACTCCTAGGAAGGATGCAATAATTATTTAGTAATTAATCAAACAAGCCGTAAAAAAGTGTTGCATAGTGAAATATTAGAATTTCCTAAACATTTTAAAAGTATTTCTTGAACAAAAGGAAAATAGTGATAACTTCAAATTCATGAAAACATGCTAAATATAATTTTTAAATGGGAACATAAGTGATGAAAATAACTAAGACTAAAGGGATAATATAACTTCAGCACTGGGTGATATTTTAAAATATGTGTATGCTCATTTACTTTCAAAAGTTTAAAAATATTTATACAACTTATATCTACAATTAATAAAGTCTAAAGAATGCTGTACTTTCATTTTCTAGTGATACAAAGATAGGTGCCCTGTGTAGTGTGTCTGAGAAAAATCTGCTCTTAATTCTTTGGTCTTCATGTAACATTGAGAAGAAAATGATTCCTGGGTATCACTGTGCTTGTGACTGAGGGGGAAGCAATCTGCCCTTGCACTTCTATCACGTAACCAGTTACATTTATAGAGTGCTACAGGGGGGATGCCAAGAATCATGGGAAGAAAGCATGATCAGTGAAACTCACAAGCTAAAATAGGGTATGTAAAGATGACCCAAAGCTGAATGTTACGGTGTGTACTATGAAGTCTGGGAAGGGAGAAAAGTCAATGCGGCTAAACATTCAGTAAATGCCTCATAGAAAAAGTGGGGTTCAAAATATGCTTTGAAAAATTAAGTGCAAAAAATTAGAGTACTTTCAGTGAGATTAACTGCATAAAGCAAGAATATCAACACTAATATTTGTGACTCAATCACAAAACAAAACCAAAAGCAATAATAACCCAGTTTTATTTAAATAGAAGTTAACTTGAATCAATTAGTAGGGGTTAAATTATCAGTATGGTGGAGCAGGTTTACTTTAACTTCTTTCCATACCAAAAGATTGCTAAGGGCAAAGAAAAATGTCATGACTATAACTTTTTTTATTCTCACACCAATGAAATTTTATTTTTTCTCTTATGCAACAGATTTATCTTTGGGGACATCTCAGTATTTAATTATTCAAAATGTTTACATTTAAAGAGAATAGAGACACCTATCAGGTACCTGAGAAAAGAGCTAGGGCACAGCCAGACTGCAACAGAAAACTTCAAATCCAGCCAGGGCAGTCAGTCCCCAGAATGATCTATCCAGAATGTAAAGACAGTATAACTTTCACAAACTTACTCATGCTTCTCAAATCTGGTCTCTATCACCTAAATGTATTTTAGCTTCTCTCCATCTGCACAGGAGGTCCTTTTTATCTAAAGTAAAAAAGATTAAGAGTATTATAGATAATGGAAATAATAGATATTCAGAAGTAGCAGTGAATAGCATCATTCTTTGTATAAACTTGGATTTGGCATTAAAGATGCTACACAAAACAGTTCCATCTAAAGAAAATAGTGAGTCTTCTAGTCAAAGGAAAATAATAAGCCTTCTAGTCAAAAGATGAACAGTTAGTAACTGTGATGCATGTCACTCTCATGATTTTTTTACATTTCCTTTTTTTTCATGTTCGGTTTGAATATTTGAAACTTGGGTAGTAGAGGCTCTGCTGGATCTAAGATTTTTATCTTTCTTTGAATTTACTTTAAAAATTGAAAGTTCACAGTTGTTGTGGATCCCTGGATTTTGTAATTTAAGTGAAAAACACTGAAAATAAGGACTTCTAAAATCTAGACTGCAGTCACATACTTTACTGTGCTTTTTCTCATGCTTCTCTAAGCTAGATGATTACACTTGGCAAAAAGTTTAGTAGCATAATTACAGTGCTATAAAAGATTTATTTTTACTTTTTTAAAATATAAATCTTCATCTGGTACATTTCAAGATACATCAATAAATTATAAAATCTGACAACTATTAAGATCTTTGCCATATATTACAAAATCAAAAGTATATACACGTATATGCATAGTTTTCAGAATACACTATTTTAATTTTCCTAATGTCTAAAGGTAGTATCTCCAAAATCTCTGAAGATGTTAAAATTATTTTGTAAAATGTTTTTCATAGAAAATCATGAATTGTAAACAAATAGTATATTATACCTGTGATATATCTGATAAAGAACTACTAAAATTACAAATATTTTCTGATAAAAACATAAATGTCAACCTGATTCAAAATTTATATCTGGTTCTTTGTATACAAAGCTTCAATATATCCTTCTCTACTACTGAAAAATTACTAGATAATTACTTTTTATATTATTTGTAAGCTTTAAAAATTATGCTTTCTTTTCTCCTTTTAGAGGATCTTCCCCTACTGCCAAAAACTAAGTTTATTTTCTCTACTTCCAAACTGCTTTTTATTTTTGTTATATATTTTAAAAATTGTCTTATTCAAAATCTAGCCAACTAAGTTTGCCTTCTCTGTATCACCTATTATTATATGATTCATCTCTCTGAACCAAAGACACAATAGAATCCACGGTCTCTGCTGATCTTACTCTTCTACCCAGATATTTTAGATGGTACTATGCCATCTTTTTCTCTAAGTACAAAAGCTGCAAAAGTAATTCTACAGCATTATTTGTCTCCAATGGGATTCTAAGTTACCTCTATCTTAGCACTTACCTCCTACATCCATAAGCAAATGTTAATATTCAGGGATCCAAAGAAAACTGCCATTTAAAAAAAACCTAGTATTAGATTATATAACTATAAGCCATAATTAAAAATATACATAATAATAAAATATTTTAGCTTTATAGCATTAGATGAATTTTATAGTGCTCCATTTTATCTCTCAGTGAAGCAATAAAATATTTGAGTCCTTTTATATTTTACTGGAATCATTTTAATTAAAAAACTTGTTTGAGATGTTCAATAATTTCTAAATCATGAATTTTATCAAGGCAACTCACTTAAATTTAGCTCAACTTACCATTTTTAAGTTTTCAAATTGTTTAACTGGTGCTCACAAACTGAATAATATATAGAAACTATATTTCAATATTAAATATCACATTATAAAAATAAGAATAAGACATAACCATAACCAATTAGGTAAGTATGCACCTATCCCAATAAAATGATCTTGTAAATTTTTGAACAAGTGTGATTTTGTTTTTTGTTGTTTTTTCTCTTTTAATGTTTATTAAACAACAATAGTGTTTTGAATAAATCTTAATAATACAAAATTCTGGGGAAATGAAATTGTAATTGATTTGCATCAGATGTGCCTGCAATTCACATTTTTATTAAAAGGACAATAAGTATTTAGTCTAAAGGGTTGGAAATAGCATGTTATTTTGAAAAGTATGTGTTATCTTTCTATCATTTAGGATCTAAAACTTTTTTTAAATTTATGATTCCATTTATTTTATTTTTATTGAGATATAATTAACATATAACATATTAGTTCCAGGTATACAAAATAGTAAGTAAATAACAATAAAGAATTAAACACTGAGTGCTTTGAACTTGATAATTTCAACAGTTGATGTGTTTCATGCAACCAGAGTAAAACGGATCATAATGGTTTGGATTTATTATTTACAGAGGTTAGGTCAAAAGCATCTGTACTACAGTATATATTAAATACTTTCTACTGAATCAACCTTATCAAGACACTAACATGTCTGGAGAAATAAAAAGTTTGTATTAAAATGAAAATGCACTTTCCTCATGGCAGTGACTTACTGAATCAAATAAAATGGCTCAAAACCTGTCCCCACGCCCTAGTTGGTGTGGCTCAGTGGATTGAGCACCAGCCAGTGAACCAAAGGGTCGCCGGTTTGAGTCCCAGTCAGGACACATGCCTGGATTGCAGGTCAGGTCCCCAGTAGGGGGTGCGTGAGAGGCAACCACACACTGATGTTTCTCTCCCTTTCTTTCTCCCTCCCTTCCCCTCTCTCTAAAAGTAAATAAATAAAATCTAAACAAAAAACAAAAAAACACCCATCCCCACCTTAGGTAAGACTGACAATCTTTCGATGAACCTGTTCAACAAAATAACATTAAGCATTTAAACAGAGTTCTAGTGTCATAGAGCCCAATTCTTCAATTATGAAATATATTTTTCTTCTACAGAGGTTACTTTTCAAGTTAATTGATCACCAGTTCAGTGCAGTAGTTGTCATAGCGGGAATTATTTTTGCAACATTGTTTGAGAGAAACGGTGACTTTTCTTAGCCCTAGTTTATAATCCTGGATCAATCAAAAAAGGTTTTTGATGTTTATTAAAAAAGTCCATCATGGAGATAAAAATGGTTCATGTCCTACCTTTCCCAGACATAGCATCTAAACCGATAAAATTCTTTTCTCTAGCTAATGTTATTTTCCATGTCATTTTCTCATGTCTGCAACTCATCCTCCCAAGGCTATTTGCTGCCCTCCGGCTCAAACACGTACTTCTGAACACTGTCTTCAAACTCGTCCACTGGCTGGCTCAAGATAAAAGACATGTATGCATCTTTTATTGTCTCCAAATTGCATATGAAAATTCTAGTTTTGCAGAAGCATTTTATTGATATATTCTAGTTATTTTAAATCAATGGATATAATTTCTGCTATTCTATTTAATTACTAGCTATATTTTTGCGACTCATATATTTCTTTTCTTTCTTGTTAATGAGCTCCTTAAGAAATGGTGTCAAGTATTCCTTAGATATGTATTCTAAAACTTGGAACTCTTAAGTGAGCATTACCCTACTTGTTGGTCACCACAGAAGAAGAAAGTTAGAATAAACAAAATGAATTACAGCTTTCATTCTGTTAAGCCTAGAAATATACTACAAAGAAAGCAAATGGTTCAAGTTAGTTTCCTAGAACAACAGTACTTGAGAGCAGTGAAAAATGTGATAATACTTAATGAACTATGTCAATACATGATGAAATTCCTAAATTGTAATGTACAATCAAAACAGCTGGTGGCACCTTTGAAGCAAGTTTTTATTTTTAAGAGTATCTATGTTGCCTGCAAATTCTTAGACATTTACATTAGTATACAAAGCCTTCATAATTACATTGGTTTATATGTATTTTCTGACATTCAGATAGCACTATTTTGAAATAACTTGTTTGTACATATATGTGAAAGAAAAAAAAACACAGAATAATAGCAATAGTGTCCCCTAAATAACAGTACTTATTACCCAGATATTTTATTAACAGTTTTAGACTAATAAAATTTTTAATTCCTCTTAAAAGTAAATCAGGAGTCCCTCAGAAACAGCATTTTTTACTGAGACATAATATCAAACTCAATAAAGTAAATACAACAGTATGGGAAGGGTTGAGGAGACTCATTAACACCTTTTTAAATGTCCTTAAGCCTCTCAGATCTTCTTTTCCATTAGGCTGTTACCCCGCTTAAACTTCCTACCAGATAAAGTTATTCTTTGGGTAAAAATATTACAAACTTAATGTCACTCCTTTAAAAGGCAAATGTCCTTGAGAGGTGTAATATATTGAGGCTTATCCACTATTAGCATCAAGAAAACTTAAGGCAGAATATAATCAGTGATTACATAAACAGACATTTATGAAAGGTTTTATAGTTTTAGTGTGAGGGGTAATTAATCTCACTTCTTTCCTAAATATCAAACCAAATAAGAGGTAGGTTCACACAGAGGAAGAACGAGAATTTATAAAACTGGATTGAAACTTCAGCTTCAACCAACAGCCAAATGTACTTCTGAATACCCCAGGATTCTGCCTATCCTCTCACCAACTGCCCTGGAAGTTAAAATAGGGAAGAGGGGAAGGCAACGTATCATTCTCTTAGTGTACTGTCCCAGAGAAACAAAGCTAGACACTGCTTAAAACTAGTAAGGACAGGTTTTAATCAGTTATCTATTGTACTTTTGCAATTGGGAAGAGGGTCCAGCTTGAACTGAACTCAATTTTGATTTGTTTAGAGGTGACTGACATTTTAAAGGGAGAATAAGGGAGAAGGGAGGGGAAATGGTGTGAGTTTGAGCAGAGTCAGGGAGGTGAAAATTACTAAGGGTTGGTCACATGAGTGCCGGTTAGGCCAGGTGAGTCTTTTAGCTAATGGGAATGGACGTTAGGATTCGATCCTCCCCAGAACACTGGGAGATGGAGGCTTTATTTAGACGATTGTATTTTGAAGAAATGGCTCTCAAGTCCTTCAGAAAGATACTCCTGAGTTTTAGAAAATATATGTGTGTGTGTGTGTATGTGTGTGTGTGTGTGTGTGTGTATCTCAAAGGGACAAAAGATGGACAATTTTAAGCTCTTGTTAATTGATGCTCTGTGAAAAGGAGGTTAGGGGTCTATCTCAGGTGTTGGCTTACACAAATAGTAAATTCTTTTGACAGTCCTGAGCTTGTCCAGAAAAAAACTCAAAAAGGCACTGGCTGGGCTGTTCAAGGGACTCAAGTTTAGGCTGCTAGAAGCCATGCTAATGTTTGGTCAAGTCTCTTAGTACAGGGGTTTGAATGGAGTGCTCTGCTACGAATTTTTGCAGTTCTTTATAGCCCACAGAGAAAATGCTCAGAGAGGGTTGCGTGTGAGCTCTGTGCCTCTGCTCAGTCTCTGAGGAGGGCTGGAAGAAGTTAAGAATTACCTTGCCAATATAACTAAGAGGACTAATGTTTCTATGCTTTGAAGCCAGACAGGGCTACCAGGAAGGGGATGAGGGTGGATCCCCTGGGGTGATTTTACCTCTAAGCGAACATTTGGCAATGTCTAGATATGTTTTTGTTTGTCACATCAGGAGGGTGTACTGCTAATGGCATCCAATAGGAAGAGGTGAGATGCTGCAGTAGGGGAAGAAAAATAATGCTCTCTCTACTCTTCTGAGTGCCTGGGTGAGATCCCTGTAGTAAAAGACAGATTAATGAAAGGAAAACAAACAGGTGTATTAGCATGTATACCTCATGTATACATGGGAGATACCAAAAGGAAAATGAGTACTGAAAGATGTGTCTTAGAATTCGGGATCTTAATAGGGAAAGGGGAGTGGGTGGAGATGTAGGCCTCTTAGGAGAGAGTAAATGATTTTTAGGGAAAGGTGAATGGGGCCCTTAGAAGAATAGGTGGGAGATATGTTAGTTTGTGATGTAAGTTTGTCTGGGTGTGGTATCAATTTCTAGTCTCCTCTACTGAGATGAGTCAATCTTTCTTGGTTTATAAAAATCCCTGGGCATGCAGGAATTTATGAGAATTGAATTTTTTTTAATCTGTCTTTAGGCAGAAAAGGGAAGTTCAGAGAAAACCTCTTCCTCATTTGTTGGTTTGAAAGTACCTACAGCTCAAAATAATCAATATAGCCAAGTGGCATATTTTGTGGTGACATGCCCTGCTACTTTTTACTACTAAGCATTCTATAATGCACAATTATCCGGCCCAAAATGCCAATAGTGATAAGGTTGAAAAACCATGTCCAAAAATTTGTAGTGTACTTTTAAGATTGGAGATCTCCCACCACTCATAGTTTCACAACTGCCACATGGGAAAGGAATGAGACATACCATTAATTAACGTGTGAGAGAGCCGAGTCTCAAAGTTTAGAGAATTTTCTCAGCATTATATACTCACATCCAAACTTCTAATTATAAACAGCAATATACTCACTTTTGAAGAAGGGTATATAATCAAGTGAAGTCCCACCACTTCCGGAAGATGAGATTAGAAGAGGGCCAAAATGGAAAAGTTTTAGTAATTAAGGAGGCAGCAGAAGGATTTGTGATAGAGGGGAAAAAAAAAAAAGGATGATGATTTTACCCAACTAAGGGGGATTTGTTTGCCTGCACACAACAAAACCCCATAAAATACAAACAGGATTTTGCAACAAAGAAAGTAAATGTTATGAACAACAATATGCAAATAAATTGGACAGTCTTGATGAAATGGATAAATTCCTATAAACATACAATTTTCCAAAATTGAATCAGGAAGGCTCAGAAATTCTAGACAGATTACAACTACTGAAATTGAAACAATGAAAAAAAAAAACTCCCAAGAAAGAAATGTCCTGGGCCATGTGGCTCCACAGATGAATTTTACCAAATATTCAAAAAAGAACTAATACATATCCTTCTCAAGCTATTCCAAAACACTCAAAAGGAGAAAAGACTCCCAAGCTCATTTTATGAGGCCAGCATTATCCTAATTCCAAAAACAGATAAAAATACTACAAAGAAAGAAAATTAAAAGCCAATATCCATGATGAATATAAATACAAAAATCCTTAAAAAAATATTAGCAAACTGAATCCAGCAATGCATTAAAAAGATAGTACAACATGATCAAGTGGAATTTATTGTGGGGAATGCAAGGTTGGTACAATATCTGCAAATCAATAAACATGATACACCACAAAAACAAAATAAAGGATAAAAACCACATTATTATAGTAACAGATGCAGAAAAAGCATTTGATGAAATCCAGCACCATTTTATGATAAGAAATCTCAGCAAACTGGGAATAGAGGGAACATATCTCAATATAATAAAGGCCATAAATAACAAACCCACTGACAACATCATACTCAATGAGCGAAAATACAAGTATTCTCCTTAAGATCAGTAACAAGAAAGGTATATCTACTTTCACCACTCTTATTGATCATAGTACTGGAAGTCCTAGCCCCAGCAATCAGTCAAGAAGAAATAAAAGGCAACCAATTGGAAGAGAGAAGCTGTCATTATTTTTAGATGACATGACACAGTATACAGAGAACCCTGAGACTTCTGATGAACATGGCAGTGTAGATAGACATGGCTCACCTCTTGGCATAACCACATCAAAACTGCAACTAAAATATAGAACAACCATCACTCAGAACCATCAGAAATTGAGCTGAATGGTAGTCTGACAAATACGGAATTAAAGAAAACACATCCATCCAGACTGGTAGAAGAACACAAACACAGAATGGGCTAGTCCCACACCAACGTGTAGTAGATAAAAATTCAGGAGGGATACTTCAGGAGGGAGGAGGGAGGAGCCCTAGCCCCACACCAGGCTACCCAGCCCAGGGTTTCAGTGCTAGGAATACAAGTCCCCACAACTTCTGGATGCAAAAACCAGTAGGATTGAGTCAGTGGAAGAAACTTCTGGATCCCCAAGCAGTTCCTCTTAAAGAACCCGCACATGAACTCACCTACCCAGACTCACTCCTTCTGTGCTCCATCACCGGGGTAGCAGTTCAAAAGGCATCAGTGGAATACAGGGAGGAACTGAAGTGTCTGATATCAAGGTAAACAGAGGCTATTGTCCCTGATCTAAAACCTCCCCCCACAGAGCCCCAGAACCAGTGAGCTGGTGCCATATCTGGGATTCCATCAACCTGGCTAACACTGTTTGACCCTCTTTGGAAATCCACAGAGACTCCACCTACCCAATTTATGGAAGTTATAGACCCACCCAAGCTTTTCCATATGATTGGCTGGTGTTGGCATGCTTTATAACTTCCTAAATCCTATCAAACAACCAACAATTGGCTTCAGTGAGCCCCAGGCCTGGCAATTGCAGTAGTCACCCTAGATTCACAGATTGGCTTTGCCTGAGAATCTCCAAGCCCAGCAAGTAGCAGCCATCTCAGATTGCTTTATGTCTCTGGCAGGGTGGCCTTGGGGAAAACACAGGTTGGGGCTGACCTTGGCCTGCACCACTGGGGAAATACCAGGACCAGCACACCCAGTAGACAACTACAGACCATGTTGGAGAACCACCACCCTGCCCCTGCAAGCTCTTTCCCCATGAAGGGTGGAGGTTGGTGATCAGTGGTCACAGCCAATCCTTGTAGCTGAGTAGCCTCGGTAAATTCCTCCCATTGATCTGACAACAGCAACCAAGGCTCAACTACAAGAAGAGAGTGTACTCAGCCCACACAAAGGGTGCACCTCGAGTACCCAGGTTGGGTGAAAGCGGAGGCTGTGCCACTGAACCCTACAGGACACCTATTTCATTAGGCCACACTACCAAGACATGACTCAAACCAGCTCTACCTTATACATAGAAACGAATACAGGGAGGCTGCCAAAAAGAAGAGACTAAATGGGCTAAATGAAAGAACAGATCAAAACTCCAGAAAAAGGTCTAAACAAAATGGAGATAAGCATTCTATCAGATGCAGGGTTCAAAACACTGGTAATAAGCATGCTCAGGGAACTTAGTGAGGACCTCAATAGCATAAAAAAGATCTGGACAGAAATGAAGGATATACTAATTGAAATAAAGAACAATTTACAGGGAAACAATAGTAGGGTGGATGAAGCTGAGAATCAGATCAATAATTTGGAATATAAGGGAGCAAAAAACAACGAATCAGAGCAGCAAAAAGAAAACAGAATCCAAAATAAATAAGGATACTGTAAGGAGTCTCTGGGACAACTTCAAGCATAACAACATTCACATCATGGGGTTGCCAAAAGAAGAAGAGAGAAAGCAAGAAATTGAAAACCTAATGACAGAAAACATCCCTAACTTGGTGAAATAAACAGACATACAAGTCCAGAAAGCACAGAGTCCCAAACAAGATGAACCCATACCAAGACACATCACAATTAAAATGCATAAGGTTAAAGACAAGAGAGAACCTTAAAAGCAGCAAGAGAGAAACAGTTAGTGACCTACAAGGAAGCTCCCATAAGACTGTCAGCTGATTTCTCAACAGAAACTTTACAGACCAGAAGGAACTGGCACGAAATATTCAAAGCAATAAAAAGCAAGGACCTACAAACAAGATTACTCTATAAAACAAAGCTATCATTTAGAATCAAAGGACAGATAAGGAGCTTCCCAGGCAAGAAAAAGCTAAAGGAGTTCATCACCACCAAACTAATAGTATATGAAATGTTCGAGTCTTCTTAAAGAAGGAGAAGAAAACATAGATAAAAAAATATGAACAATAAAATGGCAATAACTACATATCTCTCAACAATTGAATCTAAAAAACAAAATAAATGAGCAAGAAGAACAGAAACAGACTCACAGATACAGAGAACTTTTTGACAGTTGTCAGAGGGGTGAGGGTTGGGGGGATGCGTGAAAAAGGTGAAGGGATTAAGGAGTACAAATTGGTTGCAACAGATTAGTCTTTGCGATGTAAAGTACAGCATATGGAGTATAGTTCATAATATTCTAATAACTACAGTTGGTGTCAGGTATGAGATTTATTGGGATGATCATTAGTAAGTTATAGAATATGTAATCACTGGGGTGCACACCTGAACTAATGTAATAATGTATATCGACTGTAACTGAAATTTTAAAATGATTAAAAATAAATTTAAAATAATTTTTTCTGGGTAGCTGATTAATTATTTTAGGCTTGGAGAACATAACAATCAAGGAGAACATTTACTCCTAAACAATCTGAGATGTTCCTGTTCTCTATTTATGGCTGGCTGCTTCTCTTCCAATGTCTTTTTCTAATATCATAAACACAGAAATGTTGGATTTCATCTGAGATCTTACAAATATCAACTAATTTTCAAGATAAAGTTGGCAGTAAAACTTCCATGTGCTGCCCAAGGTGTATAGAAAAGATGGGCTGTATCTAGACTTGCATTTTACATTTTACAATAAACTAATGGTGAAACCATATCTCTTCCTCCTTCCCACCAGGTAACAAGGAATGTGTGTATGTGTGTCATTCAGTTTGCTCCTACTGCCACATTCATAATCTGCTGCTGCTAACCCTATCTCAAGTTTCCTGCATAATGAACATCTTACTGATAGCCGTATGTCTTGTGAATTCATCTTCACATTTATTACTTAGGTGGGTTTGGATTAACCTATAAGGTGATAAGCAATCTATCTTTAGAATTTGAAAACTAATGTTCTGTTTTTTTAAGTTGAGAGAAATAGACAGGTAGTATTACAGAAGTGTAATGCTATGCCTCTTTCATCCCCACTAACTGGCATGCAGGGCACTTGCCTGACCTGCTTTTTGGAGAAAGCACAATACCATAGCCATCTAGTTCTATTTGAAAGTCAAGGTCAATTTAATACCCAGATTATGCTTATGCAGACACTCAAATTCCAGACATTCCTCACAATTGGTAAATAGAAACAGAAAAACAAGGCTGCTATTGACCATGCTAATATCTGCCACAATTTTATCCTGAAAGGTTGCCTCACTGGAGGCTAGGCAACTACTGTCATCAGGTTCCAGCTAATTAATTAAAAGAGACAACTAACAGTTAGTCATACAATTTGCAACAGTGTAGGGATTTGGGTACATCTGCTAGATATCACCAAGATAGCCTTATATTCTTTACAGTCCAAAGCGTAAGATAAAATACATTTTTTAAATTACCAAAAGATATAGATGGCTTCAAACAAAACGGTGCAAACATGTAGCTAAAAATAGCAATTCTTCTCCATCTCTTACAAATACCCTTCACTAAGCAAAACTACCTTTTTTCCCAAGGACTCATGTTTGATGTTATCAGGGAAATATAATAATATTCACAATCCATATGTATAAGATTATTTAAAAAACATCACTCAACAAGAGGCATCATTTGGAACAACGTATATGCTGTGTTGATATTTCAAAAATATTTAATCTTCTAAACTAAGTCAAGACTGACAGGTTTTAAATTTCATGCCAACTCAAATCGATTGTTAGTGGGCTCTGGAACACTATTTTTAGAGAATTTTATGGTTGCTTCTGGGCTCAGTCAGAAACAGTGCAATGAATGATTAGTAATGACTGTTCTGGGGATGGAAGGGACAATGACTGCTCCCACGCCATGAATTTGACACCCCAAGTTAAGGTAATGGCAGATGAGTTTAGCAGTCAGAGCAGTGTTACAGTAACATGAGGTAGCAGTTACTACCAAAGAATCATCAAAGTCCTAAATATGCCTGGGTGCCATGAAACCACCTCTGCACTTCTGACACAAGCTTTATGTCATGTGAACTTTCTTAATAATACCTTAATAAGACAGCTTTATATTTATAAAAAGTTTGTGAATTTTACAATATTATCTCTAATAAGTCAAGTATTTAGCTAGGCCCTGGGGATATAAATTACATGCATACATACATGGTTTCAGTCAGTGTTTTACACACTGCTCCTTTCGGTGGGTTGAGAATATTTCCATGATTTTGGAGTAATGAGATTAGATGATATGAGGTGAAAACTCTGAAAAAAATATGTGAATAAAGCAATATAGGAATTAATCAGGAGTCTGAATGTGGAATATACTGCCATCCCTTCAAATAGGCAGCCAGTGACTATAGCCAAGGATTTCAGGTCAAGAGTAAGAAGCTAGAAACAGATAGCATGTTATGCCAAGAGGGTATAGTTTGATAAACAGCTGCCACCAATTTCCCTAAACCTTCAAAGAAACATGGCTTAAGCCTTCCCATGACACTAAAAATATGTCCAAGTTGCTTTGACTGCATATCAGACCAATGAGCACATGGACAAGAGCATCAGGATTAGGGTAGTGAAGCTAAAATTGGACAGTGTATGCTGAATTTGGAAGGTTATACAGGAGTTCTAATTATTCATTTGGGTGTAAATTAATTTAAAATACTGCCTTTATTTTTTTCACATGATCCTGTAAACTACTACATCACTTTGAAGCACTAGCTTGGCTATAATTTTTCATTGACTGAATTTCTCCCACACTAGATTTTGAATAGCACTGAAAAGATATTTTAGTCCATTTTCAAGGAATTTTATAATATATGATGCCTATGAAAATATTATGAATTTTGTTTATAATAGTTAATCTTATTTGTTAGTGCTATAGAAATCAATGCCTAAAGTTGATAAATTGAACTCTCTAATTCAAAAATTGTGTCAACTACATAGAAAATGACAAGATGTGTTGACTTTTCTAGAGTTATAAAAATTATTTTTATATTTGTTCTTGTCAGAAAATCTTTGTCGCTAAGGTTTTGCATTCAAAGGATAAAAATAGGAAATAATTAAGATAAAACATGGTAGTTTATGATTAAATTATAAACACAGTCACTAAGAGATATAGATATAAATCACAGGTAGTGCCATTTACTTTTTAAAACGTAGCAGAATTAACCCTTTAAAAATAGAGTTTTATGAATGTTAAAGGAATGACATAATCAATGTGAAATTAAAATCAACTTGATTACTAAAGTGTAGAGAATGTTGACATTATTTTTACCCAAGCTATGAATTATTTGAGGATATTAATTTTTTTATCATTACCTATGCAACTTCCACTGAACCCAACATGGTTAGGTTCTCAAAAAACTGAATGACAAACTCACACTTAAAAAAAAAAATTATATTATAGGCAGTAAAATAAGTCAAGTAAAAAAAAGAATGCAACTAAAAGTTTTTTAAAATGACAAGAAAAGTTAATTTTTATTACTAAACACAATAAATATTTTTAATTTACTAATATACATAATAATAACGATGAATTATATAATCTTCAGAGGCTCTGCTCTTGATGGAAATATTCTTATTTTAACTGTTTATTAAAAACATTTATTCAGGTATTAAATATTCAATCCATTTTACCTTAGAGAACTTAAATTTTTCTAAATAAGGAAAGGCAATACATTTATAACTGCTTTAACTGAAATACAAAAATTCTGTTTGCAGTAATTTAAGTAAAGTACACTCTTTAAAACTTTTCACTAAACACATGCCATCTCTGTTATTTTAAATGTTATTCATCACAGTATGCACCACAAACATTCTTAGAAAATGTGTATAATAGAATTAAAAGTAATACTGTATTATTGAAAGTTTAAAAAGGCTCTGCTAGAGAAATAAAAAATTTAAATATAAAGTAGCTAACATGCTATTCAGATGACATATATAATGTACAAAATGTTTATATATTTATTGTGAAATATATGTTTATTGTGAAAAAATATCAATCTTGTAGTTGAGATATGTTTTCATTATTGGGCTAATCAATCAAATCTAAAATGATGTTTATACTGGCTAGATAAATAATTTTTTTTAATTTTTAAAAATCATTTTTCATTTTTCAAGTATAGTTGATATATAATGTTATATTAGTTTTAGGCATACACTACAGTGATTAAACATTGTATAACTTCCTTAATGATCATCCTGATAAATTTCATATCCAACTGACACCACAGTTATTAGAATATTATTTTTAATTATATTTTATTGATTATGCTATTATAGTTGTCCTAAATTTTCTCCTTTTGCCCCATTCCACCCAGCAACGCCACTCCCTCAGGCTATCCCCACACAACTGTTCATGTCCCTGGGTCATGTGTATAAGTTCTTCGGCTACTCCATTTCCTATACTGTACTTTACATTCCCATGGCTATTCTGTCCTGTACTACCTGTTTGTACTTCTTAATCCCCTCACCTCTTCACCCATTCCCCCACACCCAGCTCCCACCTGGCAAACATCAAAATGCTCTCTGTTTCCATGATTCTGTCTCTGTTCTTATTTACTTAATTTGTTTTTTAGATTCAATTGTTGATAGATATGTAGTTATTGCCATTATCATTCACAGTTTTAATCTCCTTTTTCTTAAATAAGTTCCTTTAACATTTCATATAATAATGACTTGGTGATGATGAGCTCCTTTAGTTTTTTCTTGTCTGGGAAGCTCTTTATCTGCCCTTCGATTCTAAATGATATCTTTGCTGGGTAGAGTAGTCTTGGAAATAAGTCCCTGCTTTTCATATATTTTAGATACTTTAGTGGTAGCCTAATTTCCTCATAACACAAAATATTTATCAGACATCTCTCGTAGATTCTTGGCACAGGTGACTGAAATAATTCTTTCCATTCCTGCACTAAACCTGTCTTCAATGTGGCTTTGTTATCCTCCAATTAAGCGGCAGAGTGTATTTCCCCATCTCTGGGATTTGGATGGGCATTGTGTCTTCCTTCAACCAATAGAATGTGGTGGAATGTCCACTGTGGGAGTTCTGAGTCTCAGCCTCAATAAGCATTGAGGACTCTGCCCTCACGCTTTTGGTATGTCAATGTTACCATGTAAAGAAACCCAGTCTAATCTTCTTATGAGTGAGAGACAATATGGATTGGTCTAATTATGAGCCAAAAACAATTTCCAAGCATATGACTGGGGCCACCTTAGATCGTTTAGCTCCAGCTGAGTAGCTAGATGACTGGCTACCTGAGTGACATCAGCTGATACTAAGCAGAACTGCACAGTTCAGTCCTGCCCAAAGTAAAAACCCAGAGAAAGGTGAGTTAAAATAAAATGGTTGCTGTTTAAAGCCAGTAAATTTTAGGGTGGTATATTATACAGAAAGGGAAAATTGACACAATGTGGTTCTCAGAGTGCCAATTCTAAAATATGTGGTGTTAGGAAGAGATCTTTTGATAGAAGCTGGAGATGCAATAAAGAAGCTGTTATAGATAGCTCAAAAAAGAGTGGTTTGTGTAGTGCCAGAAACTTGGTAGAACTGCCACAAAGTAATTTTGAAGATAGCAATTGTGATTTATAAAGACTCAATATAGTTAAAATGGCCTTTCTCCTCAAATTCAGCTACAGGTTGAATTCAATCTCAATCTCAACCAAAATTCCAGCAGGCTTTTTAAAGAAATTAGCCAGTTAATTATAAAATTTATATGAAAAGACAAAGGAACTAAAATAACCAAACCATTACTTAAAAAAATAGGTTAGAAGACTTCAAGACATATTATACAACTGCACTAATCAAGACAGTGTGCTATTGAAATAATTATAGACATTTAGATCAATGCAACAGAATAGAGAGCCGAGAAATAGATCCATACTTATAAGGTCACCTGATTTTGACAAGATGTCAAGGAAATTTAAGGCAAAGGATCTTTTCAACAAAGCATGCTGGAAAAATTAAAGATTTTTTATATATGACAAAATTATCCTTGACCATTAAATCACATCACTCACAAAAATTAAAATGTATAATGAACCTAATTGTAAGAACTAAAATTATATAAATTTTGGAAGAAAATCTTTGTGACACTGGGTGAGGGAACAATTACATAAATAGGTCCAAAAATAAAGAAACATATTATGATAAAATGGACTTGATCAAAGTTAAAAGACTTTTTTTTTAAATAGGAAAATATTTGAACACAAATTTCAAAGAAAAATTTCAAACAAACCATAAATCCATGAAGAGATGTTCAACATCATTAGTCACCAAGGATGTGTAAATTAAAGCCATAGTAACATATTACTAAATACTAGAATGTCTAAAATTAAAAAGACTAACATTAACAGGTGTTGAAAGTATGTGAGCAACTGGAACTCTCATACATTTTGGGCAGGATTGAAAAATGGAAAGAGAGTCACTTGGAAAAATAGTTTGGCATTTCCTTATGAAGTTAAATATGCACTTACCATTGACTGAGAAATCCCACTCCTAGGTAGGTACTCAAAGGAAACAAAAATATATGTCCACAGAGCCTTATATGCAAATATTCATAAAATCTTTATTTATAATAGTCAAAACTTAACCAAATGGCCATCAACTAGTTAATAGAAGCTTAATAGATAAATAAATTGTAGTATATCTACAATATGGAATATTAGCAATTGAAAGGAATGACTGATTCATGTAACAATATGCATACATATTAAGTCTGGTGATAAATGAAAGAAATCAGAAACAAAAACAATAATATTTGATAATATTTATATGGAATCTAAAAAAGACAAAACTGTAGCAACAGAAAGCAGATCAGTGGCTGCTTAAACCTAGGGGTTGAGAGAAGGGACTGAATGCAAAGAAGCATGAGAGAATCTTTTTTGTAGCGATGAAATTATTCTATATTCTGATTGTAGTTGTAGTTATATGACTGTTTACAACTACCCAAACTCAACACACTGTGTCTCGAAATAAGTAAATTTTATTGTATGTAAATGTTGCCTCAATAAAGCTGACTGACAAATAAAAAGGAAGGAATAAATGGAGAAAGGGAGGGAAGGAAGGTAGGAGGAAGGTGAAGTGGGTTATGGTGGACAAAAGCATTATGTTCGATAACACTAAAGGAGGTGATTAAATTTAAAATTTAAAATAAATTTAAAATGAAATAACCTATGTAGCCTTTGGTAATTTTGCCCAATTAAATCACTTTATACAAACGAAAGGGAAAAAAATCCCATGTTGATCTGGCTTGGAAGATATATTTTATCTGAATATTGAGTATCTGAACAGTGAGGAGTGAACTGGCTTGGAAGATTTATTTTAATTGAATATTAATAGCATCTCTTGCTTTTTCAATTGACTCCATTCCATTGCACTTTTCTCATACTTTACTTCTAATTCTTATTCATCAATTTATTATTTTATGGACTTCAATGTCTTCTGAAACCAAAAAGGAAACAAATGCTAGAAAGAGAATCCAACTGATACACAGCTGATACGTAGATTGCTAGTAGCACCCTAACCTAAAAGCTGGTCCTGGAACTCCAGAACTTCCACATAAAGTCTAAAACATAAATATGACCTGAATAAAATGCAGTAACTAAAATGGTACCTTGTTTTAAAAAAGTTTCCCAACAAGATGGACCCAAGGAGGACCACACTAAGACACATCATAATTAAAATGCCAAAAGTTACAGATACAGAGAAAGTCTTAAAAGCAGCAAGAGAAAAAGCAGAGAGTTACACACAAAGGAGATCCCTTAAGACTGTCCCCTGATTTCTCAAAAGAAATTTTGCAACCTAGAAGGGATCAGCAAGAAGTATTCAAAGTGATGAAAAGCAAGGACTTACAACCTAGATCACTCTATCCAACAAAGCTATCATTTAGAATGGAAGGGCAGATGAAGTGCTTCCCAGAAAAGGTAAAACTAAAGGAGTTCACCATCCCCAAGCTCTTATTATATAAAATGCTAAAGGGACTTACTTAAGAAAAATAGGAAGAGCAAAACTATGAACATTAGAATCTAAAAAACAAAAACAAACTAAGCAAACAACTAGAACAGGAATAGAATCATAGATATGGAGATCATTTGGAAGGTTATCAGCTGTGAGGAGGAAAGGGGAGAATGGGGGGAAAAATAGAGATTTAGAAGCATAATTGGGTAGGTACAAAATAGGGGGATGTTAAGAACGGTGTAGGCAATGGAGTAGCCTATAGCCTAAAAAACTTCTATGCACGACCCATGGACTTCATGCTAATATAAGAGGGGGGCTGCTGAAGAGAATAAGGGTACCAGGTAGAGGGAGGCAAGGGAGAAAAATTGGGACAACTGCAATAGCATAATCAATAAAATATATCTAAAAAAATAAGATGAGAATGATGTTTACCTTAAAAAAATCTTTAAAAAATAAAAAAATAAAAAGTTCTAAAATGGCACAAACCACACACACACACACACAAATGTTTCCTAGGCGACTTTCTTGTCAGAATGATCATAATATATAACTTTTGCTCTAAAGACATTGAAAGGTCTGTCAGACTAAAAAAACAACCTTCAGAATAAAAACAAAATCAGATATTTGACATCTGATCTGAGGCTCTCAAAAGGGAAGTGGCCTGAGCTTTGCCAGTAAGGGCTGAGCAGGGAGAAGTAAGAGGGAAGAAAATAGGAGGGGTAAGGGCAGGAGCTGGGTCTGCGGGTCATCCCAGTGATCTCGAAGATATTTTAGTAAATGTGCGTGCAGAGGGTGCTGGGCTGGGGGTGGCTGGTCAGAACTCAGGCTTGCACATGCAGGTGATACTGGGCACAATTCACCATCCAGAAGATCAAGGCAGGTTAATGAAAGGAGCCAGATGGTGGGGCAAGGACCAAAGTAGGGATCTGTAAAACAATCAAACTCAACTTTCATTACCAAAGCTGGCCATAAAAGGCAGTATGGCCATGTCCTCCATGAGTGACAGATGTGGACTAGTAGTGTAGCTGTCAGTAAGCTGAGGCTAATGATTCTAGAAGCCAAAGGAGTGGTGCAGTTGAAGAAGCATGATTTTGTTCAACAAGAGCAAAACCGCTTTCCTGTGAGACACACTGTACTGATAACACTAGGGAGTGATGTCATCCTTTCAAGGAGTCTACTCAGGACTTAAGTCATAGTCTTGTGATCTCAGAGAGCAAACCAATTTATAGTCAGTCTTTACACTGAAGAAAGTCCAGGAAACACACCTTAAATCAAATAGACATAATGAACCAAGTAAAACATTGAAAATTTAATATCCTCATTAGTATATTGTCTTAATGTTTACATTATATAATGCTCCTTAACTGTTTATTGTATGTATAATTTTCATTTTTAATATTGTGGTAAGAACCTTTGACATGAGATCTATCCTCTTAACAGATTTTTAAGAGTATAAGGCAATAATGCTAACCACAGGCACAATGCTATACAGCAGATTTCTGTACCAAAACTAAAAATATATTCATTTTTTACACACGGATCAGAAATATATTGTTTCTATTTAATTATAAGTTGTTAATATTCTAAATGATGTTTATATTATAGTAATCCCTGATTACTTCAAACTGCTAAAGATATATTTGGGAGAGATACATAGATAAATGGACATAGACATATTAATATACATATCAGTTATTTTAGCTTTAAAATTAGTGTTTTTTAGGGATATATTTTAAGTATATGGATCTAAAAATATTAGATTTAATATGTATTATTTATCATTATTAAATGTAAAAGCATTCTTATAACTAGCACAGAAAAAGGGGAGGAGTGGTAGCTGAGAAGAACTTGAATTTCCTCAGAGAGCCTTGGTATCTCCAGTGGTCCAGCTACTCCAGACAAAAAGAACAGTGAACTGGCGCCTTTCCCTTCCAGTCAGCTGCAGGGCTGCCCGGCCTTATTTCCTCACCAAATCCTAAGTGACTGCTATAAGAGAGAGGATTCTCAAGGGAGAAGGAAAACCTGTTAACTCAAACCCATGCTCTGGAGATTTACTGTGTGCCCAAAACATCAAATTGCTTTTCGTGTTTTTTTTGCAAAGACCAAATAAAACATGGGAAAAGTGGAAGTGTGTATTCTTAGAATCATATGAATTTGAAAGATACAAAGAACACAGTTTTCCTTACCCAAGAGAAACAAGACAGTGAAGAATGAGAAATGTCCTCCCCAAACACACAAGGAAGGAACAATAATGTGGCACGTCAAGAGTCTTTTAAAGAGAACAGGTTGAATATCACTGTATTCCAGGACACGGCAGATGTAAAATGCACAGCAGACTTATAATGAAAGAGGACAGTATTGTTTTTTATTTCAGTAGCCGAAAGAATATTTTATAGGGACATGTATGTTTTTGTCTATTACAAACCAGGAGCATTTTTAACAGAGAATTCACTATGTTGAAAATTTGCATAAGGTATCAAGGGGGAAAAATTTCTCTATTTTGCACCTACAAGGAAAGAGTGGCTCAAAAGATAAAGACTTTTCTATATATGGGACTGATGTTACCACAAAGGTATCTACTGGCTAAACCTTAATTAATCATAAATCAAATAAATATATGAGCATACATAGTAATTCTGTTGTCTCAAGAACTCATCACCCAGGCATTTTATTTACTTCTCCATCCCCTCCCAATAAACTGAAAGCAGCGGGTGCAGGTCAGGTATCTTTATATTCTGAGTCCCCAGCACAGTGTTTGAGCACAACTAGCAGGTAAACAGTAAAATTTTAATAAAGTAATGTTACCTATCTTTTTTTCCAAGGCATATTGACTGATGATTGTTGGAAAGGTGTAACTCAATAACCTATCTGGCTACTTTCAGTGGAGCTTTAAAGAGATTTTGTAATTAAGGAGACTGAAATGAATGGTTTTATAATGTGATTACATATTACATTTACTCAAGTACCCTTTCTCAACTTTATTAGCATGAATAATAGTATAATTTAGATCGGTGATTTTCAACCTTTTTCATCTCATGGCACAAATAAACTAATTACTAAAATTCTGCAGCACACCAAAATTATATTTTTGTTGACCTGACAAAAAATAGGTTTGATCTTGATTCAATCACACCAGATAGCTATTATGGTGCTGGCTGTTGTCCTTTTTTTATTTGACAATCTAAGGGAAAAGAGGTCAGTGCCCCTGACTACATAGTCAGGTACTGAATGTTTTAAAAAAATCTTGCAGTACATTGGTGTGCCATGGCACATCAGCTGAAAAATTGCTGGTTTAGATCAGCTGATCCAGGCAAAACATTGTCCTTGAGACCACAGTAATAGCCAAGGAAGTTTTGAATGAGGTTATGACCCCTCATAGGAAAGGGAGTTCAAAAGTCTAAATTGGCAGACTTGGTAACTCATATGAAGTGTCCTCTAACTCTTCTCATCAGTGTCTCTTTGATGCCTAACACAGAGCTTAGCAAATAGTGGGTACTCACTGCATGTATGTGGGATATCACATGGGAAACTTTATTTGCTAGGAAACATAAACATGGGCTCAAGAATGAACTGGAAAGTTTTAAACATAGGACACTAGTCTAAACTTAATATAGAAATAATGACTTACTGAATAGGCTGTAAGCTCCTAGAGAGCAAAGCATATATCTTATACATTTTTGTATCTCTAGAATATTGCGCAGTGCTTGGCACATGGGAGCTACCCAACTATTTAAGGAATTAATATATGGGTTCGAGATAGAATGAAGACATGGTGTGGTATTCTCTCCTTTCATGACACCTGGGGTGTTTTTGCTACCAATAAAGTGTGTGAGCAAGGAAGACGACATATATTTTCTAGTTTACTCTTTCAAAGAACCTTTTCTTTTTTCTTTATTCTTCTCCTTTTTTTCTCTTTTTTATTCCTTGATATTACTACTATGCATGACTGGAAGTTTTGAGCATAAAAGCATCCAACAAAAAAATCCAATTTCAAAGGTGTTTTGACTTTAAAATTATGTCACCTAATATTTATTCCAAGAGTATGCATTGTTATGATAGTTGTAGAACAGAATAAATTGAATGGAGTGAAATGAAAAAAAAACCAAACAGATTTTTTCCCACTAGCTCTCGCTCTTCACTTTCTGAGGCCTTATGTTTACAAATATACCATCTGCCAGGTAAAGTATATTTGCCCCCATTTCAAAGCTATGATTTAGAAGGGTCAAGATGGTCTGACCAAAGTGACTTGGTTGAACGGGTTGAAGGGAGTGTCTGTCCTCAGTGTCTGTCTCTTAACTGTGTATCAGTGTCCACATTGAAAAATATATGTAATAAATATTTCACTGGATACTTGTGAGAAAGAGAAGACAAACCAGAGCCAGGGTTCTGGTCACAAGCTCTCTATGCAAGTTAAAAGTTTGTCTCTTTCTTTTAAAAATGGATGGTAGTGGTTTGTTATACAACATGTTTAGTCCTAGAAATTGATTCGTCTCACTGTTTCCAGGTAACGACCAAAGACAGAACTGAGGTCACTCTTATATGATTGCTCACAGCCGTGGCCTACACCACAGCTTGGATAATACCATCTTGACAGGTTTTTAAAGTCCAGAGGAATGAATAAGTACCTTTTGCAGACAAATCTGTCAGAGTGAGATTTTTCTTGAGTGTATTACCCTGGACGACATCTGACTGGTAGAAATGTTTTGGCTTCCCTTGGGGAGCAGGGAAGCCAAAGCAAGTTTCACCTGGTTTTGGATGCTTATTTCTGAAGAGTCAAAAAAAGAATATGAATGCCTGGATGCACTGAGTTGGCAGTTTTCCTTACAGATTAAATTTATTAATAAAATTGGAGTCAGCAGCAATCAAAGCAATCTTGGATGAAGTCTATTTGTCATACCCCAAAGATGGCACTTGGGAAAAAAACAAGTATTTCCAAACAAAATGAAGGTATTGCTGGCATATAGATATAGGTATATGGATAGGTGTATGCATAGACAGGTACAGGTATAGTTGTAGGTACAGGTATAGACATAGAGATACAGATGGACAGATCAAGTCCTTAATCTTGTTATCATTTTAGTTTCTCTCTTGGACTACTATTTTTTAGTGCCCCCATTAAAATTACTTTTTGTTCATTCTATTTATCAGTATTTTTTAACTTTTTAAAAAGGCATTTATTTGTTTATATTTAGAGAGGGGAAGGGAGAGAATCATCAATGTGTGAAAGAAACAGATTGGTTGGCTCTTGCATGTGCCCCAACCGGGGACCACGCCCACAACCCAGGCATGTGCCTTGACTCCTGACAGGGAATAGAACCAGCAATCTTTCGCTTTGCCAGCTGATGCCCAGCCAACTGAGCCACACCAGTCAGGACCTTACTTTTTAACTTCTAAAATTTACTTTTTAAAGAAAGTCATACACAGTTTCTTTAAGGGAATATTGCTAAAAGAAACAAAAAAGCCACTCTTTCCTGTGCTATCACTTTCCCTTCCCAAGCATCCCTCCTATTCCTATGAAGTTTCTATTTTAAATACTTTGAGCTCTTTCTTCCTACACTCCTGCCAATGGTCCTAATGCCCAACAAAGACAATAATACTTAGTCTCCATTTTGGACATAAGCTAGTCCAATTAGACTCTCAACCTGCTGTAAATACTGTGGGGTTCTGTGTGTTTCCACAGAGACTTCAAGTTAGAAAAGTGTCTTTACCTTCTCCTGTGCTCTTGTGCTCTCTGGTCTGGGTTAAACAGAAGAGCCAACTTGATCAAGATTTATTGTCTGCTGTCCTACCTTGAAGAGAAGGACTTGGCCTCCTGCAGAGCACCATGAGAATCAGTGACAGCCAGGTGCTTACATAGTCCACACTGGCCTAGAGCTGATATGGTGGATCAGGACTAGTGCTAGACTGTGTATCAAGACTGGGAGCCGCTAGATCATAAACATACTGCTTGGAGCTCAGCCTTCTCATCATTCCAGGGTTGGAGCTTGTTCACTTCAACAAGGAATGTAAAGGGGCAGATCAGGGAGAAAATCCAAGATTCTCCTGTCATCCTGCTGTTGGATCCTGAGCCATGATCATACCAGGGGAGGAGTGATGCTTCTCCAATCACGCAGAATAAAGTCATATGGCCCAAACCAGACTCTGTCTCTCAGAGGCTGTTGTCCGGCACTGCTAGATCTCTCTGTGCTGCTCCAGGGTGTAATGGACAAGAAAACCCCCACTTACACACACACACACATGCACACATTTGTATAGTTATTATTTACAGAGATTTACCCCAAAAAATGCTTACTCAGAGAATTTAGTGTGTGTAATGTCAGTCCACTCAACACTAATTGCTCAGTACATGCTTTTATAGCAGTGTTTACCTAGCACTCTACATGTCTTCTTAGCTTTTTACATGTTTCACTCTCCCTATACTGCAGTCATTTTTAAAACCTAAAATTTCAGAATGAGGACAATCTGAATGAGTCCCATTGTGCTTTATACAAAATCTCTCTAACCCCCCAATGTGACTTGTAACTTAACTTCTCTATCTTTTTATTTTGACCTAATGTGATATTGATATCAGTTAATTATAATAATGATGAGTCAAATAGGTGCTATTATTCTTTGTCTTTTATTATTCTTTGTCTTATGCAGAATAAGGTAATCTTTTCAGTACTTTGTCATGAGTCTCCAGGATTTAAAATATAGAGGAATTTTTGTGTGCTTTTTTGGTAACGTTCATTAAGGGAAAATATATCATGGCCATATCTCAAGCTGCTTATGTGGACAGTAAAAAAATGAAGCACCAATTACACTCAGAGATTTTGAGAGTCAATGGTTTTATTGGTATCATTAACAAAGGAGAGGGAAAAATATTATAGCTCCAAAAACATTGAAAGAAATTAAGCAAAAGACTCCACAAGCAAAATACTATAGTGTCATAGGACAACTAATACTGAGTGCGAAAAGACTCAGGTTCAAATCTTCAGTCCGGCATAGCAATTCTGAGTCATGTTATTGAAACCCACTGGGGCCAGGAATAGAGAGTGCTGATGTAGGATAACACAAATAATGGGTTGTTAATAACAGCTACTAGCAGTTGGTGCTATCTGATATAGTAATGTATTATTAATCATAATATAAATACTAAAGTTTGGGATGACAGATTTTTAAACAACATATAAATTAGAGCTGCTTCAAGTTTAGCCTCTCAACATTCTAACTCACCTACATGCTGATATGTGTTTCACCCACTGGGATGAATTCTACTACCTCACCCCTCATCTGTCTTCATGTCTACAAGACAGATTTGTGTCACTAGAAAATAATCGTGATCAGTAGCCTCTAAAGCACCCTTACACCCCCAGGAATTTCTGTTGTTTCTCAGGTCAACTTGCTTCCCTTTCCCCATAACTGACTATAGAAAACCTTTCTATTCTTTTTAAACCTCCACCCAGACCATTATTCCTCCATTTCCCTAACCTTCTACTTCCCAGAGAAAAAGAAGCAATTAGAGAGGAACACCCTCAGTTTCTACAGTGTTCTGTAGAAAACCTTTGATATTGTCTACACATATAGCTGCCTGCTCCCACTTTGTTAGAGGAGGTTTCCTTTCACATATTTAGGTCCCAACAGTCTACCTGGTTTTTGCATTTCTTCTGCTATTGACTTTGCAGAAATGTTACACTATTGGATCCATTATCTCTCAGTTTCTCTGTTGAATCTTTCCCATTAACAAAACAATATAACCAGATACGTTCTTTCTTAACAAGAATTTTCCTTTGACCACAGATCTGCTTCCAGCCATCGCCCTTCCTCTTTCAACTTCCTTTCATAGCCAACTTGTTTAAAACATTTTCTGTACTTGTTGTGCCACAACCTTCTTCCCTCCTGACCATGTAGCCTATTCTAAAATCCATCTGTACGCAAGACACCAACCCCACAAACTATCACTGACAATGATGTCCTCTATTTAGCAAAAAGAAATGATCAGTTACTATTTCTGGGTATTGTGCAGTAACAGATCGAACTCTATTTTCCCCACTCAAACAACTATAAAGCTGGTGAAAATACATAAAGAATATGTGTTCGGACCTTGTTTAATAGGCAAAACAGAACTCTTGTTCTGGAGAACAAGTAAACGCACAAGATGAGCCCCAATTCTGTGCTTTTCTGAGCAGCAATACCGAAGAGAGCTAGAGGATGAAACCGGGAAGAGCGCCAGCAGCCTCACTCTCCGTCCTTACGATCTCACGCAGGTCATGCGAAATTTCCTCACAGAAGTTTCATATCTCCAGTCTAAGACAACTGCTTTTGTTATAGTTTCTTATGAACTGGTTTTCTTTCCTTCAGAATAACTATCTCAGTTACAATCATATTGATTGGTGAGATCTCATGTTTAACATCCTTCTCACCTGTTATTCTGTAAGCTCTGGAAAGGAAGAACCATTCTGGCCCTGTTCACGACTGTAAACCCAGTGCCCTGCACAGTGTGAAGGAGTGAATGGGTAAGTGGGTGAGCGGATGAATTAATAAATGAATAGTGCTTTCTTGAGTGGGAGTAGAATGTGTAGAATTATAGGTAGTAAAACCGAAGCTGCCTATAACCCACATCCTATCCTATCTAGACAGCAACCCATAATCCAGTGTCATAATATGGAAACTAATTCATCCCATAATCCTAAAAGGAAGAATTTCAGGACCATTTACTTAATAGTAATCCAATTATTCTGATTTTGAGCATGGTGTTTGGATTTTGTGCACCTTTTTGAAGTCTCGGTATTATAACCTATAAAGTTAGATGTTTAGAATAGACTGATTGTTCCATCTTTTAAAGCAGAAAATATTTTGATAAAATAAAATCCTATGTTGAAGCCACGTTAGTCTGATAATAATGGGAGGAAACCGTTTCATGCGCGCGCATGCGATTCGTGCGATTCATGTGTACGCATGAGCACTCCAAACTTCTGCAAGCGAGGGTAGGAGGAGGAGGCATAAGGGAGTGTGAGGGCGCTGGAGCCGCACGCAATTAGCCACTCCTAGAGCGTCAGAGGACGCAATGTGTGGAAATCTCTGATCTAGGTGTTATTTATGGTTTCTCCTGGATATAAAACTACTGATCTCTAAAATGTGTCAACATCATTATAATCTGAGGGAAAAAATAATTTTATAAATAATTTCCTGGTTTGTCCCATCACATATTCTCAGTAGTATGTTCAGTGAACCAAATACCCCATATAAAGTCATCACAATGTTTTTATTTATAAACAAACTTATACCAATATTGTTAAGATGGCCTTTACTAGGGAAACTCAGAGGGCTTACAGATCTGTGGCAAGAACAGGGAACCAAGGTTAGAATTTGGACACATACAGAATCAAGTCAATGTCCTAGGAATGTTCTGGCTAGGATTCTACCACCAGCACCACTATCAGTGACCCCTCAAAAACATCATCGCAAAGACTGAGTTTACTATTTCCCAGCAAATCTGTATCAGTCCCTCAAGCCTCAAAGTCCTAGGTGGAAGAATACCATTCCTGCAGCTAACGCACACGTCAAAATTGGACAAGGAAATAGTTGAGCTCTCAGCCTTCTGTACTAGAAAGACTAACTGAAAATATATTAAAATGGTAACAATTTGTGAAAGGAGAACATAAATGCTTATTGAATGCTACAGAAGAGAGTAAACCTAAAATTTGATAGCCAGTCTGGAGAGATGGAATTAGGCACTGCCAGGGTATGTGGGATGAGAAGAAAACATTGTTTAGGCAAATATATAAAATATAAAAACATTTAAGATCAAACTAAAGAGATTTCAGCTCAAAAACAAGTATAATCATGTAATAAAACCACAGACTAAAATTCTGGCTCAATACTTACAAAATCTTAGACTCTGAGTCTAGGCATAAAACTGTAACCTCTTTTCCATATCCTTTGAATTACTGATTTGTATTGATGTGTCTGAGCTGAGAAATGCTGGCATCAGTAAATCCAAAGCAAATAGACAAAATAAAGCAGAACAAAGCATGACATGAGCAATAAACGTACCTCTTAATTCGTTATAATAAATTCAAACTGTGATAGTGCTCTTATAAATCTGCCTCTGATTAGGTCACATAGAATGAAATATTCAAGATTAGCATTTTTTCCTGATCAGCTGAGGCTCTTTAAGCCTAGATAGAGTCTCGGGGTTAGGAAAAAAGAATAAAATAAGCAAACAAATTAACTATAAATTTGTTCTACTGATATACTTACTCTATTCCTGCTCCGAGGTCTGGTATAGTTACAGAGATAGCAGTGAAAATCTCAAAGAGGAAAAGAATAGTAATATATAATTATTTAAATTCTTTTGGACACTGTTCCATGTCTGTCACCAAGCTTGCCTTACTTATTTTCACATGGGGAAAAGATTGGGCAAGGTGCTATCTATTTAAATGTAGTGGGGACCCCAAGGTGGTGCATTCCAATCCACATGTTTTGTTTGAACTCCCTTGTGGAGGTGTGCTCAGGGTGGGCAATAAACTCACCTTGGGATGTTGAAAGTCATACATTGTGCTTTAAACAGTGGTTGTTGAGCGTATTCACTCGTCAGTGAGATAATGGCTGATGCCACTTAAATTTTCCCTGACCCCAAAAATTCTAAAAACAGGAAAAGCATGAGAGGAAAGGGAGAGATGGAGGAGGAGAGCCAGGAGCAAATGGAGCAGAAATAGCAGCAGCAGGAGAGTTATAAGAGGAAAGAGCGGCTCAATGCTTATTAATGTGGACTATAAGTAGTCTTAATAGGAAAAAGAAGGAGAATGTAAAGTATCAGTAAAAAAATACATATTTTTTAAAAAGCAACTGTTAAAAGTAGCTGTGTGCTGCAGCTAGCACATCCCAACTTTCATAGCCAATTGTGTGCATCTCTTCCCAAGACCTCCTTCTGTGATGTCTCATTGGGAGGTTGAAATTGGCCATAGTGGGAGTATTTACACCATGAAAATTGGCAATACTATAGATCAAGGCTTTTATCCCCACTTCAGAGAGTCACTAATTAAACATTTACCAGAACACCAGTGGCTAGAAGCCACAGAGGACAAGGACCCCGAGGAACAAGAATGCAGGGTATTGAGGGAGCATGCACACCACCTACTGACTATAGGCCTTTTTTCGGCAGAGAATTAAGTGGTACCAAGTGGTAGCATCCAGAGCTGTAAAGGCCTCCCATGATGCCTGGGGTGTTCAGGTTCATATTTAAACTAAAACAATAATGATGATCACATACATGGTTTAGAGTTTCACTAAAATTTTGGTCAATTAGCTACTAAAGTTATGCAGAATCTAGGCCTTTTAGTTGAATGTTATTTGAGAGCATCAGGATGTCATGTGCAGCTTTCAGTGATATGTCTGGTCTCACTGCATTTGAGAGGCCCCAGCAAACAGCCATGCCATACCACATTGAAGACTGAAGTCATGTATCATTTGGAGGTTGGCAGAGGTAATGACGCTCTATATGAGCAAATCCCACATCTAGAAAATTCTTGCTTCAGAATAGGAAATAATGAAAAGTGACTCTAGTGGTCTCAGTTTATCTCTTGAGGTCAGTAACAACAGCTACACGTAAGAAATACTGCATAAATAAATCATAATTCTCACTCAGTCTTATAGGTCTATTTCTATTCACTTTGTTAGTTTACAAAAATATTTTTCATAAAATAATTTTGTTACTTACTCCCTAATCAATATCATTGTTATCAAACCACTACACGGTTAATTTATTGAACCTTATCATAAGTAAAGTTATAGAGAATTTCATTTGCATAAGTAAACATGAGGAGATTATACAATGAAAATGATATTTGAGTTTTATTTTCATTGTATTGGAAAGTCGGGCTGCTTTACCACAATACTTGGTTTCCATTATCTTTTTTATTTTCCCTGATTCATGATTAGGGAGCAAATTTATGTGTCTCCTTGATGACATACCTTCAAAAGAGATTAGCTATGGCCTGTATCAAAGACAAGTTTAACATTTGCTGAATTCTTCTGGCTGTAACTCGGAAATTCCTGTATTTCTTATATATAACATATGTACTTAAAATATTTTTTACCACGTATCAATGAAAACTAATAAATTCTTTAGGCAATAGCATAATTGTGTGGTGGAATCAAATATATATGTATACAGACTCTGTATTCTTAATTAGGCTTAAAGTCCCTATAGTGGAATATAAATTTTCTATTAACATTAAAATGAATCTAAAATTTTAGTAATACAAGGCACTACAAATATTATGAAACCTAAACCTCTTATCTTAAAGATAAAGACTCTGAATTCCAGAAAAAATCAGTACCACAGATGTATGAGTTATGAGAGTTTCTGCTCTGCAGAAAACATGAGCATTAAGTTTGAGAGAAAACAATCTCATAACAGTTAATCCAGGATCTTCGTTGCATGCTTACAAATAAGTCAAGTCTCTGACATAAACTTATAATTAAACTTAGAAGGTACTTTGTGTTAAATCTCTCTTCTGAGGCAATTCTGAAGAGGGAATTTCCTAATAAATTTAGAAACATAATACATTAGGAAATGTTTTGAAGACCATAGAGACCCGACCAAAAATAACATACTTTGTGACCACTGAATGTGGTAACTAACCAAAGGTATGTGTGACATTAATAAGTGAGAAGACAGAAACACATAAAGAAAAACAAGAGTATAAATCCCTAGCAAGAACAAGGTAGAACCAAAAGATGGTATGAAATGATTGCATGGAAATGGTTAAACATGAAATGTTTTAAAATTGATAGGAAAGATGTTCTCTTTCTGTATGGATGTTAAAAAAAAAAAGTAATAAAAGGAAGCCACATATAGGTGGAGAGAAGAAGTTAGGAATTGCAGGGAGTGGGGAGGAAAAATAACAAAGCCAAAGATGTTCAGGTTAAAGAGAATGTTTGAGGAACTTAAAGAAATTTTTAAATGTGGAAGAGCTAAGATTGTGAGGATGGTGAGACTAGATTTAAACAGAGGTTAATTTTTAAATTAAGTTTTGATTGGTTAACAAGTCATTTATATTTCATATTTCTTATTGTATCAGGTTTGGTAAGATATTTTATATTTTAAGGTTATTTATTTAAATTTTCAAATTAATTGGCATAAAATTTTTCATGGTGTTCTCTTATTTGTAGTCAAAGCTATAACTCTGAATTTTTTTATCTTTGCAATGTGTCTTCTTTTAATGTTAACATGTTTTTCTTGATCAATCTTTGAGAGAAGTTTATTTTCTAGTTTAGTCATATAAGTCTTATATTAATTATTCTCTTCATTTTACATTCTTTGGATTTAATTAGCTATTACATGAGTAGCCCTTTAAAATGGATTCTTAATCACTGATGTATAGATTTTTTTTCTTTAACATAGGAGTTGAAGGCTATAAATTTCCTTCTAACAGATCATTTAGCTCAATCCCCCAAACTGTGAATACCATACTTCACTTTCATTTAGTTCAGTGTTGTTTTAAATGTTTATATGGGTTTCTTCTTCGACTCACTGATTACAAAGAAGTATATTGTATTGTGATTAGAGAATTTCTTCTTGAGAACATTGACTGAAAACCTTTCTTTGTGATTTGATGGATGATCAAACTTGGTGACTATTTCAAGGGCTTTAAAATATACTGTATTTTAATATATTCTCCAGGGACTGGAAACAAAAGTCAATTTAACACTTATTTAAATCAAATTTAACTGTAGCAATTGTTTTCAAGAGAAGCATCCTGAAAATTCTGAGAACTTATCAAAATTTTCTGTAATTCTTTAAGTTTCTAGTGGATAGATTTCCAGGTTATGTGGTTAGCTGTATCAAGGTTCATAATTGTTACATCTTTTCTGTGTTTGACTTTTCAATATGAAATTCCCTCTTTTGTTTCATTTAATACTTTTTGGCTTTAAAGTCCATTTTGTCTTATAAAATTTAGCATTTTTTCAACTGGATCTTTCATTTTATTTTTGAACATTACTAAATGATCATCTGTACTTTCATTTTTAATTTCTGTGTTAACAGTTTTTAGTTGGATTTTTTCAATTCAACCATCTGAGGCTTAAGATATTTAATAACAGAATAAATAAATTGACATGGAGTTTAACTAATGATTTCTGTCCTTATTTCTTCCATTTTCTATTTTTTATTTTCTATTCCTTCTTGTTTTCTTCTTTTATTTCTCGTAGATTAACCATATATTGCTTGCTATATTTTTTCCTTTAGTAGTAAAGTATAAAACAAATCTAAAATATTTTTAATATATTATTTTCTTATTTTAGCGATAAGTCCTATATTTAATGTACATATTTAAACTATTATTCCTATGAATGGCTAAAACCAATTATAGCTATATATCTGTTGTTTGATTTTTTTTTTCTGGAGCATATCATTTCATCAGTCCTTCAAAAAAGATAATAAATGTTCTCAGTTCTTATAGTAGTAGTACTGTAATTTGGGTTCATGCAAATTTATTTTTTCTCAGAATATTGAAGATATTACTTAAATTTTTTTTACCATACAATGTTGATAAAATAGTAAAATAATAATGAGATTCTAACTCTTTTTTAGTTAACCTTCTTTCCATTCTCATTTTTGTCTTTTTTATATTCACAGTGATCTGAAATGTGAAACACACATGATTGTATGTCCTATTTTAAAATTTATCCTATTCATCCCTTGGAATCTGTTTAAACTTTAGCCTTGGGATGTTTCCTCCTGCTTTTTCTTGCTTCCAATACCCCCACCACTACCACCACACACACACCCATCACCAAACAGACACACACATTCCTCATATAATTTTTAGAGAGAGGGGCAGGGAGGGAGAAAGAGAGAGAGAGAAACATCAATGTGTGTGAGATATATCAACTGGTTGCCTCTCACATGGCCCCAAATGGGGATCTGGCCTGCAACCCAGTCGTGTGCCCTGATTGGGAATCAAACCAGCAACCTTTTGGTTCACAGGCTGGCACTCAATCCACTGAGCCACACCAGCCAGGGCTCCTCATGTTAGTTAATTGTGGACCCCTATTAGATATTTTTGAAACGCTATTATATTTTAACTATAGGGTTTTTTTAAATCAAATTTTACTCTCCTTTTGATCTGGGATAATCTCTCCACTTTCTCTTCCAACTAATTTATTCCCTCTTCATCGAAGCCTATACTTTATTCTGTTCATCTCTTGAATTTTCATATTTTGAAGATCAATTTTTCTGTTGTATATTTGCCAATCTTTTGTAAATGGGATACAGTGTTTCTAAGGATATTAATCACACTTATTTTAAAGTTTTCTCCTTGCTCTTTACACCATTGTCCAGGTTGAAGTTTTATTTTTGAGTTTGTTGTCTGCCTTTCATTCACTGATTTTTCTCAAAGCTTGATAATTCTTGGTTTCTTTTCATCTTCGTATTTCATAATTACTCTTTTCCTGTTAGTGGATATAAACTATGAGTGCCAGTACTTTGTTTCTTCAAGAGCAGCAGTGTTATAAAATGTGTGCCAGGAAAGATAAACAACTCACTTGTTTTCTGGTTTTACAGGTTCTGTTTTCCTTCTAAAGTTTCTTTATGGCTTCTGTTCTGCACTTCAGGTTCTAGCTCCCACCTTCTCTGGTTTAGCAGGGGTTCAATATTTCTACTACCTGCCTGGTTGCCTAGAGAGAATGAAAGTGCAGCATGCAAACATCACAGTTTGATTGCAGTTTCATTTCCAGTCTCTCAGTATTTGTCCCTGACTTCCTCTCACTCATTACTTCTATTATCTCTGGGTTTGGAGCAAACTCAGGGATACCCTGCTCCCTGCATCTTATGTGTTTTGGGGGAGTTTAATGTTTAACTTTTTTTGTCCATTTATTTTCTCTTTGTCAAAAGTCCTCTTATATTTTGTTTTCCAGTATGCTTATATATGTTTATAATAGTTTTTCTGTGTTTAAAGGGGACAAAGTTGAGACCCAGTTCTCTGACACAGAAACTATTTTCATCCCTCTACATTGTTCAGTAACACATAAAAGGCATGATAAACATATAAAATTGGTAACCAGAAGGCAATTTAGCCTTTCAGTTCTCACTAGATTAACTTTTATAAATTTACCTCTCCATATATGAAAACAGCATTTTTTGTTTTAACCCTAAAGGCAAGAACTCCTTATATAAAATCAGATCAATTATGAATCCACTTGATGCTTATAAAACTCCCTGGAGGCGAGAAGGCTTATTTGCTGGCTTAGCTTTTCAATGTAAATAATACTACCAATCAGTGATATTCTTGTTGAACATGAACAACAAAATTTATAGACTCTTTGTTTACTATACAAAAGGCTTGTTGAATATAAAATGGCCTGCCTTTCATTTGTTAGATGATTAAATTATTACTTACATTAGCAGAGCAGAACTCTTTCGCCATCAAAGCTATTTTCTTTAAAGTATACAGCGGATCAGATTCCAATCTGAAATAGTTTATTTATACTGGTATTATTTATTATGACAATTATTGGTTAGGTCAAAAATAAGGACAACTTAAAAGTCAAAGCTTTCTGTTCTCATTTTGTTCCCTCTCCTGGCTTCTCTTACCACCTTCCAAGATTCACTAACAGCAAAGAAAATCACTGTGTTCAAAGAAGTAACTGTTCAGTTACCAGAACTTGTCACGTTTGGTTACTTTAGCTAATAAAACAAAGGCATATATGTGTATTTCCCCTTTCTTGGATTTACTCACACAGTCAACACTAACAAGCCTCTTTCACAGAACACTCTGCATCAAAGTATTAATGTGTATCAGGCTGTCATGTTACCTTAGGATGTATTTCTTCCCATTTCAAACATGAATATGAAAGTATTTTTCCCTCAGATTAGTACTAGGCCAACCCTAGAGATGCCATCTGTTTTCTAAAAAATTGCTTATAGTATCCACTTTTTGTTCTCTGCTTTTTGTGCTTCTTTTTTGGAAGTCAAAAACCTAATAAAATGGTCTGAAAGTAATTTTTCCTAGTGAAACACTGAAATCAAATTTCTCTTGTAACACTTACACTCAATAAAATTAACCATCAAATCTAGAATCTCCATGAGCTCTATTATAGTGATCTGTCCCAAATTCAGGTCATTAAAAGTATTTTTCCCAGAAGTTCCTAAGAACAAGATTAAGACACCCCTGAGAACAACTGGATAACCATGCCATTTTAAACTTTTCAGGGGAGGGCATTATCTATTAAAAACTTTGTCATGACTTGGCATCAAGAAAATGTGCTCCCTAATTTTAATTCAGGTTACACAGTTCTGCTTTCAGCAGGTAAGTAGGGGAAAACCCCATCAAAATAAATTTAGCTTTGCTTAGATGTGTGGTATGAAATAGTTAAGAGCTTTCAGATATTCATGCACTTGAAAAGGTTACATGCATGATGATAAACTGATTCCCTAGCTTTTAGGGTGTCCAAGATTGGTCCCAGGCCTGGACATTATGCAGCTGACCTCCAGTCATGACATTTTCATACTGCATCTTGCCATGTAAGTTGTATTATTCCATGGGCATCGTGACTGGGGAAAAACTCTGAAGCACTGATCTACATACCTACTAACAGGACAATAGCAACTCAACTCATACACTGTTAATGTTTAGAATTTTTTCCATTTCTAAAGCCAGTCCGGAAAGGGGAGAGTCAGTGTTTCTTTTCTTTTTCAAAAAATTAAATTTATTGAGGTAACTGATTAATAGCATAAATTTCAGGTGTTCAACTTTATACTACATGTATATATCTTGATTATATCCTGATTATATTACTTTAATTATAATGTGTTATATCCAGATTCTTTATTTTAGATTAGAACATAAGCATTATCCTATGTTATTAAAAACATCCTTTTTTGAGGCTAATTGCCTCGATTTTTCCCCCTTTGCTCTCCTCCACGCAGCACACCCCATCCCCCACTCCCACAGAAAATCCCCACACCATTGTCCATGTCCATTGGTCATTCATACATGTTCTTTGACTAGAAGGGGAGTCAGTGTTGATTATACAATTGCTCACTGTTTTACCAGGAAGAGAATGAGCTTAAGTATGCAAAACTTTCAATAATTCTGTAGTTTATCATTTCGTCTTTTAGAAAATGCTGTCTTCAATTCTGAGGCAAAAATCACCACTGATTTGGCCATAGAGGCTTGGTAGCCACAGATGGTGATTTTATGTTATGGTGAAACAATATGAGTATTGCTAGGAAAACTAAGTATCTGTCATTTTTCAAATCAAAATCAGTAAACACACTTAACAGTGACTCAAGTAAAAATTCTTTATAACTATATAACTTTCTATTTTAAAAATGGTTTAATATAACTTTTATCTTTCTATTACTTAAGTTTTTAATTATCAGTTTTAAAAAATATATCATATATACATATCCTGATAAGAATATTTCTTCATTACTTAAACTTTTTGTGGTTTGCCCAGTAATTTGTCTTGTATCTTCAGTTTTACTCAGCATTAAAAGCCTCCATTACATTTTGCCTGTATTCTGAGGCTAGGTCAGGAAGCAAACTGCACTGCCTAGAATATAGTAGAGACTCAATAATCACTGACTGATTAAATAAATATATAAATAAATAAATATTAAAAATAAAACTTTAGTTTCTTTTTTCTTGCACTCGATATCCCTGAAGACCCATTCTTTCCCCCCTTCAGCATAGAAAGATAATAAACTACAGAGACGTAAAAAGCTATGTACTAGAGAATTGGCACTAAAAGGATGATTCCCTTCTAATTCATCATCCTCCCTAGGATAATTTTTTCCCAAAAAAAAAAAAAGATTTTTGGTTTTAGTTAGCTTTCTTGTGCCCCGCCTTCCTGAACAAGCTGCAATTGCTGTTCTAATTTTATACAACCAGGACTATCCATCAACTTGCCATAGCTGACAATGGATTCACATACAAACTGCCTCAGGTAAAGGGAACACGTTGCTAACAATACAGTAGAATATTTTTTTAACCCCAAATTGGGGTAGGGTTCTATATTATTTAACCACAAGCTTCAGCACAAAGAATTTCTTCTTAGTCAAGCTAGACCATGTCTGGCCTGTGAGAAATTGAAAGATGGACTCACAAAGGACTGAAAAGATAATGATGTAATGCAGTAGGAGTCCATCTTAGGGTAAATTACAAGACAATAACTGGGTTTCAAGCAATCTCAAGTGTTAAGGATTTTTAGTGTAATTTGAAAATTAAGGCAAATGCTGTGGACAATAATAGTGCCAAGGGCAAGGCAATCTGTAATTAACAGATTCAAATATGAAATGGTAATTAACCATAATAAACATCCTCTGTCTTTTAAGATAATAACAAATTATTATTACACACATAAACTGACCTCTTGTTTTCTTCAATATCCTACCAAGTGAAAGCATGCCGGGTTTATTGGAGAACTATATCCTGTTACAACATTCCAGGGAAAGGACTCTGCAGTTCCTCATTAATCCAATTAAGTGTCCTTTCGAGTCTAAAAGAAATGAAACAAATATCATCTAAGTTAAGAGCCAACATCAGCAATGATATCAAGTTAAGAGAAAGTATGAAGTCATCCTCTTCTAAAGGTATGTGGGAGAACAGTCAGGTACAGCTACCTCTGCACCTGCTGGTGAAGCCCTTGGAGGGCGGGATGGTATACATTGCCTCCTCCTGCCTCCTTTTCAGAGGCCAGGGTCTTCCAAAACAAGGAGCCAACACCAGTAGAGGAGGTCTGCTCGCACAAGTACTACAGGATCATTAACACCTATTTTGAGAATCAGTCTAAGCCCCCTCAAGGCCCGTGGGAGCCCTGCTGGGTGTCAGTGGATGAGAATTTGCGATCACTGCTTGTTGTCAGAGAGAGAAAGGGCTACATGGGCCGCAGCTCTCCACGTGACACAGCATCTGTGAGGCGTGGCTGTCTTCTAACAGGTCAGGAGTCAGAAAGAATGTTTTTTAAATTTCCATAGTGTAGGAGCAGGGCTGCCTATAAATCAAAAGCCTGGACTGTTCCAAGTCTTTTTGCTTTTTCTACTGAGTAAATGTGAAAAACAAGTGCCTAAAATGTAGAAGAAAGGAGGAAAACACTCTTAGAAAACAGAGATACTTTGCCTGTTAAAAACTGTGAGGTCAATTCTGATATTAGATGTATGGATGGAATTGTATCAGGATATTTTAAAAGAAATTCCCCAAAGGAAAATATGCCAGTTAATATATGATGAAGAGCATATAATTAATGATAATTAACTAAAGTAGGGAGAGATAAAATATAAAATTTTAATAAGAAAAATGCCTGGAATGATTTTAAAGCAATAAGACTCTTGGAGAGAGAAAAAAAGCAATAAAAAAAAATTTAAAGCATGTGAGCACATACAAACCATCCAGATAGCACACATCTAAATGTGTTGAGTGAATCAGTTGCAAAATGACATGCTCATGAAAAGAGAATGAACGGTTTTCAAAGTTAAAATATGATAAATTATGCAAGTATAAATAAACCCAGGTAGTAAATATAGACAAAAATATTTATGAAAACCTTCTTTTAAATATCAAGAAACATACTTTTAAAGGTCACATAATGTAGCCATGTTTATAGAAGAAGGTGCTAGAGATGACACTAAAGAGAAACAGCTCTTAGAGAGCATTTAAATCTGAATATAAATTTTCTCAGTCTTCCTCTTCTTCCCTCTTCTTTCCTAGTTCCTCTTTTCTTCTTTAAACAATTCTTCAGAGTAGTTCAGAATATTAGAATCAGGTTAAGACAAGGGAGCCACAATACTGATAAAATCTTTTTAAAAACACTCAGAAAAGTCTGCACGATAATCAAACAAATATTAGAGGCTTAGATTTCTAGGATTCTGAGGTGTCATTCCTGGGTATTTTAATGGAAATAGACCCACCATCTTCATGAACTATTATGTCTTGTCTGGTGAAAAAGAGTGAGAGAGCTAGAGTCCACACTCCATCTTCTACTGCACTTACACTTACTAAACTGTACCCAGTGCACTTACTACTTTCTTTTCAAAAACCCAGGGAACTGACTTCAAAGACTTAGACACCTAAAGACCACTTTTAAACAAAGTTGTCACCACAGAATTCACATTGTTTAGGAACCCAGAGAAGAGACTTCGTGGAGAAGCTCCACGACAGCAGGACAGGCGTCATGCTTCAGAACTCTGACTGCTGCTGGCACTGTGAATCATGGCTTGCTTCCCAGATCATCAACAGTAGTCCTTGCTCCACTTTTCTGCTATGCCCCCCCCCGACTTTTTTTTCTTTTTGTGGTTCAGACAAAGGAGCTATTCTGACTTTGTTTCTTCATCTCTCCCTCCCTCCCTTTTTGTCCTCTGCCCCACTTTCCCTCTATCTCTTTCTCATCCTCATCAAGAAGTGCTTTCTCTCTCCCAGGGAAAAGTCACAGTGTTGACAGGAGAGAACTGGCTCTTCTTACTGAGGCAAGTTAAGAATTACAGATCAGCTAATCTATTAACATGCAATCAGAGTTTACTAGTGATCCAACCCCATGGAAGAGAATGGGCCTGGTAGGGTTGGGGGGTGATGAAAGGCACAGGTTCAGGGAGAAGCAGAGTGGCAAAAGTAAGGGCTGCTGAAGGCCAGGGTGGCAAGCCCCCAGGTGGCTGGGTGGCCAGAGAGCCAAGAGAACCAAGAAAGCAAGTTCTTTGTTCTGAGAACTTACATACTTGGTGGGATGGGAGTAAAAAAGTTAGTTACATATTCATTGATGGGTAAATGTGGTCCCAGCTTTCCCAGGGCGATGTGACTACCTGAACTTAGATATGTGTGGGGTTCTGTTAGCCCAAATCCTTATCTTGCTCCAGACTCTATTTGTTCATCTTGTTGTAAAACAGATATGTGACAGGAGGCAGTTAAAGTTGAGACAGTTACCCAAAGTTACTTATGGGCTGCTCCTTTGGGCACTGTGGACAATCTCCCACATTTCAGGCCTTGGGATGAAAGCACAGTTTCAAGGCTTTCTTTCGCAGACAGTGAAAACGCTACATGGAATTTCAAGGACTACCCTCTTCCCATGCTAACACAGTGTTTCTTGTGATGTTGAACACCTGGCAATATCATCAGACCCGACTTAGGACTGCTGAGTTAGTGGGTGTGACATGTCCCCCTCCTCCTCCCTGCCTTGGTTAAGTATTCATTCTACCTAAATGATAAAAGGTGTTTCCTGACAACCAGGATGCCAGACACCAGCCAGTAACAGCAGTGCAGTCTCAGAGTTCCTCCTATGTTGACTCCTGCCTCAATTGGTATACAAGGGTGGGGGGCACCAAAAATCCAAGAATTATCTTCTGGAGGGTGGGTTCCCTGTAGTGCAGTCTTCCCCTGCTAGGTGAGTGTTCTGGGAACTCATCTGTCTCAGTGCACCAGCTGGCGTTGTTGTGAGAGGCTGTGTTCAGCTTCAGTGAATTTTTTTGAAGACTTGCAGCACCTTTGCCCATTTCATGATGGGTGATTACAAGTGCATCAGCCCACACTGCACTGATGCACTGAGTGTTCAGCAGTTTTTGACCAAAAACAACATGACCCCCATGCCCCATCAACCTCCCTATTCACCTGATCTCACCCCAATTAACTATTTTTTTGTTTTTCTGGATGAAAAAATGTCCTCAAAGGGAAATGGTTTGCCAACGGTTTACCAACAGAAGAGGTAAGACAAAACAAAAAACAAAACAAAACAACAGAAGCACTAAAAGGCATCAAAATCAATGAGTTCAAAAACTGGAGTAGTGGAAAAAAAATCTCGATAGGTGTACTGAATCAAATGGAGAGTACTTTAAAAGTGACTGAAGTTTAAACATGTAAGAATACACAATTTTTTATAAATAAATCCCAGGTTTATTGGGTGCTCCCTGTACCCTAGTCTCTTCATCTCCTGGTATGGGTCACTGACACCAATGAAAGCACCTACATTAAAAAAGCAAAACAAAACAGAAACTACTATGTAAATAAAAGTCCTCAACATTTTTACCTACTTGGAAAAACTATCAAAACATTGGACATTTCAAGGATCAAGTAAAGGCTTTACTATAGCAAAAATTCACATTTAAACTTTAACGTTTTTTATTAATAAATAAGAACAAGGCTCCTCTTTAAAGTGAAGAGTATACCAGATGGTTCTCTATGGCAGCACAAATTGTTCTCAATGTTTGTAATGGGTTTCTGTAAGTGCCTTTGACTGACAGCAAACAGTTGTGTTACAAAACAGTGTGACATTGGGTCAATCATGATGAAACTTGATAATGCCACATCAATAATGTGACATTTTATGCTGTAGATTGGAAAAAATTGCCAAAAGAGAAGAAAGTGATACATAGCAATGGATAAATATTCTAAACAAATGTTAACTCATCACACTGTGGCCTCCCTTGAAAAGATTCAAGGCCAATGGCATGATACTAATGACCCTCAGGATCCCTAATAGTTCTTCAAATGAGAAATAAAGACATCCTCCAATGCAGGCATAACATGTCCTCTTGTTTTGATAAAAACCATTGCACTATATAATTTATCTAACTTTTCATCAAATCATTAGACACATTTGGATACATATTTTAGGAATATAACAACTCCTTAAGGCTATGGCATGCCTTACGGCCACAATTAGAGGATGAACAGAGTAGGAAAATGGTCTGTTTTCTGAAGGGTTGATTATTCAAAGAAGCAAACCACAACATAAAATAGAACTGACCCATCTTTCCCTTAATTAAGTAAAGTCGCTGTTCTCTACACTCCCTGTCTGTGATGCCAGTTTGAGCATAGTGGAGTCCAAAGGTCGAACTTAGCCACAGGAGATCAAGCAGAAAGTCACAAAGGACTTACAATGATGTAGGAACTTCCTGACTTACAGAAACCATGATCCAGAAGACGGGGTGATGGAGAAGGTAGGGGAGATGAGGTGGTAGTAACTGGTATAGATGGACTACAGTTGAGTACCCAAAATTATCATTGGGGAATTCGTTAAATTTTCTGACTGTGTGATGGGAACCCATTTCTTCACCTCCCCACTTAAATCTTCACTTAATTTCACATTTTAGTTGATGTGTGGAGGAGATAGGTCTTCAGGGGGCATGTGACATCATGTAAGAGCAGTTCTGAGGTGGATGACAGTAGAAACTAAAGCCTCTAGTGGAAGTTTCATGTAACTTATGTTCCTGCTCTTTGCAGGACCAGTTATCTTTCTGTTCTCTGAATAAGACCACCACTCTCCTGCTTTAGTAACTTGGATTTTCCTCTTCCCACGAACTGAACATAATGTCCCTTCAAGTTTCATCCCAAATGCTGCATCATACATGAAATTCATTCTAATTTACTGAATAGCTTTGAGCTCTTCCTAACACACAGAGAATTTTGTAAGAATTTTGTAAGTCTATTTCTTATGGCACTTAAAATAATCTGGCTTCCATTCTACCTGGTGTGGCATTAAGCCTGATGTCAGGAATTATGCTTTATTTATGTCAATAGACATTCAGGTGCCTTGCCCAGTAGTCAACAAATGCTAGTTAGAATACACTGAACAAAAATAAGAAATACAAGTAAGAAATAAGAAATTTCTTATAAGAAATACATAAATTAGTTTCCTTTATTCTGCCTTTCTCACTAAAAGCTATTTTTAACAGTGAGATGGGAAAATGTTTAAAATTAACATTTAATTTGACTGAGTTCTTACACCTCCTCATGAGATAATTTTAATAATTCCTTTCAACTGTAGCAAGAGAGTAGATATTTCTTCAAAAGGAGAATATGACTTACAGTTCTTACTTGCTCTCTTTTAGAGGGGACAGAAAGCAAGGTTCTCTGATAACCCTGTATTGGAAGGCACAATTTTTGTTAGAGTAAAGTATTTGTAGCTGTATTCTGTATTATCTCTTGGCATACAGGTTGTTCTTTTTCAGTAATTGATTAAAGGAACATATTCAGAGGTATGCTTTCCTTAATAGTTGTTTTCTAAAAGAAGAAACTGCCTTTGTTCTTCTGATTTTTTTGTCGAGTTTTTTTCTTTTAATTCTTTCCCTTTGGAAATAGTTAACATAGAACTGCACTAAACTTGCCCGGTTATTATTTATTTTGTAGCTCACAGTCCTGACAGAGACATGGAAAATGTGTCTCACACGGTATCTTACGTATTATCCAGTTTCTCCTGCAGGCTCAGACATAAGCAGGACACAATAGTGATTCACTGAAGCCATAAAAGCCCTTGATTTCCTCTTTCACAAAATTAATCTTTTCCTTTACATTTCCTTTGCATAACACATTCCTTTGCATGATGCATTATGCTACATCCCTGCTACAACCTGGAGAAAAAAAAAGAAAGAAAGAAAAACAAGACTAAACAAAATACCATATGCTTGACCAGGGCTTGAAGGCTTATGCATTTCAAATATGCTGTCAAAGTAACAGAGTGTAGCAGCCATTCATAAAGAGAGCACAATCTAAGGAAGATCCATTAAACATGCTTAGAATCTACGGGTTTTGCTTATAAATAGAATCAGTAGTATTACTCAAATGAAAATACAATTATTGTTGCACCTTTATTGCTATGTACTTCAGATTTTATTGACTGGGAGCTACTGGGGAAATTCTGATTTCCTGTAAATAGAATTTTGGGAGACAAAATGGAATGGAAGAAGTGCATGCTTAGATTTCTTTCCTCAATAACATTAAATTCATGATCTGCACTAATGTATATCCAGATATTTCATCTCAAACACAATGTGACAAATACTACAGGGAAGCCACCTTTTTCAATTTACTGGAAATTCCTCCCATTTGGGAGGCTTCTTAGATGATTTTGACTTTCAGAATTCCCCATTTCAGGGTACCTGGTCAAAAATATCATCGTTCATTGAACACATTTATCAAGCATTAATGTATGTCAGACAGTGTTCTAAATACAAAAATAAATGAGACCTTGCCCCTCAAGGTGTTCAGAGTTTAGAGGGAAATAAAGAGAAATACAAGATACTATTGAGTCTAGTAATAGTGGGGCAGCAGGTATTCCACGTATGCTCCTGTCCATACTAAATATCGACTCTTCAACTGAGAAATGAAGACATCCTCTAATACAGGCATAACATGTCCTCTTGTTTTGATAAAAACCATTGAACTATATAATTTATCTAACTTTTCATCAAATCATTAGACACATTTGGATACATATTTTAAGAGTATAACAACTCCTTAAGGCTATGGCATGCCTTACGGCCACAACTAGAGGATGAACAGAGTAGGAACATGGTCTATTTTCTGAAGCGCTGATTATTCAAAGAAGCAAACCACCACATAAAACAGAATTGACCCATCTCTCCCTCAATTAAGTAAAGTCGCTGTTCTCTACGCTCCCTGTCTGTGATGCCAGTTTGAGCATAGTGGAGTCCAAAGGTCGAACTTAGCCACAGGAGATCAAGCAGAAAGTCACAAAGGACTTACAATGATGTAGGAACTTCCTGACTTACAGAAACCATGATCCAGAAGATGGGGTGATGAAGAGAGTAGGGGAGATGAGGTGATTGATAAGATAGAAAAGGAGCTGCTGGTGGTAGTGGAGGTGATCAAAGAGGAGGAAAATAAGGGAGCCTGCACTTGAAAGAAGGGACTCTTTGCTGCGGTCAAGCTAGGTTTGTATTACGTGCCCCCAAGGATGCTCCTTGGTCCATACAGCATGAGACAGATAAACTCAAGCACACAGCTGCACTACTATTGGCCTGAAGAGACCTAAGGAGAAGTTTTTGAGCTGCCAGAGAGTCTGGAAATTGAAGAGTAAAAAAATTCAGAAAAGAGGATCTCTAGAGAGAAGAGTCCAAAACCCACATATGTATTTCCTTAATTCTTGGCTGATTCTTGAACTGTGCACATGAGAAGAAAACTAAATGAAGCCCAAGAAGAAAATAACAAATGGAAGACTGAAGGGGCTTAAGAGGAATATCAATATCTGTTGCCCAGGGCAAAGGAGACAAAGTTTAAAGTTCACATTTCACATACTAGAGGGGTATGATAAATATTTCATACTTTTTGTTGAAATTCCAGAAAAACATTGCCTTAGGAGTAAGAAACATGTTTTAGAACTAAGAAATTTTTCATAGGCTAAAAGACAAAACTAACATAAATCTACCTTAAAAAGCCAGAAACCAAGCCTCTAAAAGCCCAACCCATGGTAATATAATAAGATACTAGAGAAAACTAAATAATTCTTATAGGCTTTACAACACATTATCCATAATTATTAAAAAAAAAGTGAAGAAATAGGAAAATATGACCCATATCCAAGAGAATAATCTCTCAATAGAAAAAGACTTACTGACAATACTGATGATGATGGATTTAGCAGAAAAGTACTTTTGACTATAATAAATATGCTTAAAAAATCAATAGGAAAATTGATATAATAGAAGGGATGGAAATTTTAGGAAAAATGAAACCATAGGAAAGAATGGTAAGTGTAGAAATAGAAATATATTTGAAATAAAAATGTAATTAAATATAATTAATCATGTATTAGACACAGAAAAAAAAATCTGGGACCCTGAACACAGCTCAAAAGAATCAACCAAACTGAGTAACTGAGTAAAAATGAAAACATGTTGACATAGCCTTAAAAAACTGTGGGGCAAAGTCAAGCAACTTAACAAACATGTAATGTGAACCCCAGAAGGAGAGGGGAGAGAGGGAAATAACAGGACAAAAATAAATATTGGTGGAAAAAATTGGCTAAAAAATTTCCAAATCTGATTAAAAAGTTAACAACCTACATGTGCAGAGTGTCTCCAAACTTCTAGAAACAAAAACTATTGATATAATGCATGATTATAAAAATAACACAATGTGATTAATAGCAAATTCAACATTGCTGAAAATCAGTGCAAGTGAAGATACAGCAAAACAAACTATCTAAAATGAAGTATGAAATAAATAAACAAACAAACAAATCTTACCAAACTTTGTACAAAAGCATGAAGCTATGGGGATCATGGTCTGATTGTAAAACAGAATTTGGTTTAATATCAAATGATCAAAGAGGCAGGAGATGAGTCTAGAAGAGTGGGCAGGGCCTAAGCTGTGATAGGTGTCCTGAGCCAAACTGACAACTTTTAACTTTATATCATGTCTTGGAAGGTGACTGAGTGATAAAGCCACAAAAGAACTTCAGAAACCTTTTAGCCTAAAACCATCTTCTTAAGTCTTTATTTTCATTTGGCCCTGAAAATCATAGTAACATACTCTATTTAGAGGGTTCTTTTTAGAATGTTCGCTTTTGTAAATTTGGCCATTTGCGGCCAAGTCTGGAAAAAGGATGGAAGCTGTACAGACATATTATGAACAGAAAGAGCAGTTTGAAGACGATCATAGGAGCAAAGGTTTGATAGGTCTGCATTTGGGTAGTACTTTCAGAAAGTGATTTAAGGAGAGTGTGTTTCTTGTTTTGTTTTGTTTTGTTTTGTTTTGCTTTTGCCATGAGGTTAGCATTGTAGATCAAGTTTAGCAGTATTATGTGAAATTGGAAACTGTCTCTTAGAAAGGAAGAGGTAGTTTTTAAGTTCTAAAAATAAGGAAGAAGACATTCAAGAGGCAATTAACACTTAGACCCTGAAAAATAGCCAGGAACATCAGGGTAAAACTCTAGCACCCCAGAAGCCAAGGGTAAGAGAATCATCCAGGTAAGTTCCATGTAATAAAGAAAAATCTAATTAGAAAACTTGAGTATTTCCCTGAGTCTAAGGATTGTTCATCATCCTTAAGAATATTTCTTCTTCTGATTTTATCACTCTGCCTTTGTTCTTTTTTTTTTTTTTCCTTTACATTTCAGGAGTTGCTTTAGAGCTTACAGATATTTATTGCTGCCTAAACTTCCTCAAGATAAGGAGGAGCAGCTCCATGGTACAACACATGCACAAGGCCCTGGGTTCAAGCCCCAGCACCTCCATTGTTTGTTCATCTCTCTCATCTCCTTACAAACTAAACTCTCTCAATCTGACAATGTCCTTCAAAGTTGGACAGGTTATCCTAATTTTTAATAAAGAAATAAAGGCCTCTTTTCTTCCATTTAGACCCTGCTATCTACAACATACTTCCATATCATCCCTCTGAAAAGTACTGTAAATAGCAAAGAAGATTACTGTAAACAGTCACCACAGTGGGTCTTTACAATATGCTGCCAGATTCCACTATACTTAAACACTCATACTTTATCACCAGTGTCATACATTACATAGTATCATGCTTGTTATTATATTAAACTTTTAAACTTTTTACCCTTGACACTTCACCCCACCAGACTGTGAGTCAAAGTGATGCTCCAGAAGGATGCAATATGCTTATTCTTTCACTTTCCGCCCACCTGGCTCATTGATGCCAACACCAGAGTGAACGGTGGACCCACAGAGTCAAGTGCTCAAATACCCTTATGCTCTGACTCTTGTATATTTGCCCAGCCTCATTAACTGCCACACTCTCATGGCAGATTATACTTCCACAATATGGTATTACTTGCACGAGCTTAAGGCTAGAAACTGATGAACTCCAGAATTAATCTTAGATATAAGCATTGAATATTTCTAAAGCTAACTGGTTTTCTTGGTATAGACTCTTATGGCATTGTCATTTATGCTTCTAAATGGAATCAAGAAATAAGAAAAGAAATAGAAATAGCTTGATGCTCCACAGTAAAAAGTTTCTAACTGAAAGTCAACATCATAAATTGGGTATGTGACTGAACTAATACAACCAGGTATTCTTTGTAAAAATTCAGAACTCTCTCTGTTTCATGATTTTATTTTGAGTTCTGCCTACTTAAGCTCTTCTCCCACACCATTTTATAAAGATTTTTAATAGTTACAAATTTTACAAAATAAATGTTTTTGGACAGAAAACTTGGTATCATATTTACATCTGTTGTCAGAATTCAAGTAAATTTGGAATTCAGTTTTCCTAATTTCTCAAGTATTCTTTTATGAGGTTATATACCTCTCTTAAATATACATATTTATTTGAATAAAAGTTCATGAGGCTTACATTGAGTTAATTATCTCCGGGACACCTGGAAAATGTTCTTTCCAAATACCTTTCCTCAAGAGCTCTTATGGAAGAACAGTCCAAAGCTACCCAGGAAGAGTTAAAAAGTGCTGCAAGGGCGTGTTTCAAGGTTGAAAGAGAAGAATCAGAAATCTTTAACAAGGGTTTCAATTCTCTTTGTAAGGGACAAACTTTTGGCAGGTTCCTAGCCCACATTAGTATAGACAATCTGCCACCAGAATTCATCACTGAGCCTTCCTTCACTGACATCCTTTTGGTTAAGAGTTATCTACTTTTGCCTGGCTGGTGTAGCTCAGTTGTTTGGAGCATTGTCCCATAAACCAAAAGGTCATGGGTTTGATTCCTGGTCAGGACATATACATAGGTTGTAGGTTCATTCCCCCAGCAGGAGGCAACCGATCAATGTTTTACTTCCTCTCACTCTCCACAAGCCCCCTCACTTCCTCTCTCTCTGGAATCACTGAATATATCATTGGATAAGGATTTAAATTTTTTAAAAAAGAGTTACCTACTTTTCATTATCCATAAGTTCTCTAGTTTGTCAGGGCTGTCCACTGAAAAGCAGAGTCCTTAATGAATGCTTTCTTTAGCAGAAAACACCACACATTATTATTTTTGTTTAAGCGATTATCTTTGAAAGACATAGGAACAATAATTTTGTAGTCTCATATATTCACCCATGCAGCTAACATTTTCAGAGCTCTTTTATTCCTTTGTGCAGATCTGTATTTCCATTTGTGTTATTATTTTCTGTCTGCCAGAGGGAGACCCTTTAACCTTGCAGTGCACTATTATGTGTAATCCTTCCAGCTAGTTCTTCCTCTAGGTTTACATGGTTTCCTCACACATATGAGTGTATCAATAATCAGCCCTCAAGCGGGCCATCTGGAAGATTTCTGGGGTTTGCTCCCTCCTCTTCAGTACTCTGTCCTGAGAACTGTAGGCATCTCTGTCTCCCCAGACTCTCAGGTGCTTCCCATGTCTCACAGACATACATCCTCACCTGAATTTCCCCTCCTGTATCTGCCTACAGGCCCTCTCCCCACAGAGCTCAGGAGAAAATCCAAGTGCTAAACAAAGGGACCCGTGCCTGAGACTGACAACAAACTCTCCTCCCCATCCAGGTTTTAGCCCAGCCTTTCTCTACTGCCTGTTATGTGTTGAATTGTGCCCCCTCCAAGAAAGATATGTTGAAGTTCCAAGCCCCAGTACCTCAAAGTGTGAGGTATTTATAAATAAGGGTATTGCAGATATAATTAAGATTATACTGGAATAGGGTGAGCATATAATCTAAATGAATTGTGTCCTTGTAAGAGATGACGTAAAGACACAGAGATTGCTATGTGAAGAGACAGACACATGCAGGAAGAACACCTGTGACTACAGACAGATGTGGAGATAGGAATGATGAAGCTACTTGCTGGGGATTGTGGGCTACCACCAGAAGCAAGGAAGAGGCAAGAAAGCATTTTATCCAGAGTCTCAGAGGGAGTATGGGCCTGCTGACACCTTGATTTTTGAACTTCCAGCCTCTAGAACTGTGACAAAAGACATTTTATGTTATTGCAAACCAGCTACTTTGCAGTACTTTAAGGCAGCCCTAGGAAGCTAATACACTGTCTAAAATTCTTTTTTTTTTAAGATTTTATTCATTTTTTAGAGAAAGGAGAAGGAAGGGAGAAAAAGAAACATCGATGTGCAAAAGAAGTATCTGTCAGCTGCCTCTCTGTCAGGGCTGCCTCTCTGTCTGGTCCCCAACTGGGGACCAGGCCCGCAACTCAGACATGTGCCCCAATGGGGAAACTGAACAGGTGACCTTTTGAACCAGCAACATTTTGGTTCGCAGGCTGGCACTGAACCCACTGAGCCACACAAGCCTGGGCTGCCTAAAATTCTTAAGCAGCTTGCTCTCCCAGTCTGTACCCAAGACTTTACCAAGTACAATCAGATATGTCTGAACTCCATTTGAGCCCAATATGGAAATATATGCAAAAAGGAAAAGTTTGGTAGATGTCAGGAAAATTTCACAGAGAAGCTTATTTTTAATCTGTATCTTACATTTTGGTCAGATTTTGCCACCCAAGATGTGAAATAATAGAGTATGTATGTCTCTGCCCCTTGGTTCCTGGCACAACCTCCTGAAACCCTTGTAATTTACTAAGTGATAAGAACACTAGAAGCATCTCTTGTTCTAATATTTCTCTTTGACCCCATTTCTGACATAGGACTCCTAAAACCCTTAGAAAATCCTAAGTGATAGCAGTAATAGGAGTGTTTTTTGTCCTTTTGAGGTGACTGAGTGGGCTTCTGGGTGGCTCCTGGATGACAGCTGGTCACTGGAAAGGCCAAGCCATGATTAAAAGCTTGGAATTTTTAGAGTCACTGGAAATTGTCTCATATTACAGCTCAGAGGACAGTCCAAAAATATGCATCGAACTTTCTTTTTTACAATTCCAGGTCTTTAAAGTATCTCTTTATATTGCTTAACTCTTCCATGATCATGCAAACGAGTATAACAGAGTATTACCTATTTATTTGTAAAACACTGAAATATGATATGAATATACAGTTAACCCTTGAACCATATGGGGGTTAGGGGCACTTCCCCTCCAGTCCCCCTCACACAGATGAAAATTTGTGTATAACTTTCGATGCTCCCAAAACTTAAATACTATTAGCCTACATATATAAGTGTGTGTGTATATAGATATGTGTGTATGTGTATACATATATACATGTATACACACATATACATAAACACATACATATAGCTATATATACAACTATGTGTGTGTGTGTATATATATATACACACATATATATAATACATTTATGAAACAATACACTGATAATTGTATGAGCTATTTTTAATAAATCTTCAAATAACCTCTCAAAAGCAGAGTAATATCAAAAGAAACTGGACTTAGATTCATAGAAAAGTTAATACTAAAATGTGTTCAATCCCTGAATGTTGTATAGACAGTTATGAAGAAACTGTTAAAAAGATGCCAACATTTTTCAAAGAATATTGGATAATATCAAACAAAAGCAACAACTATATTAAGATAATTTCATTCATTGGCTCTATTGAAGCAAGATGCTGCCACGTCTATTTAAAACAAACAAACAAAAATCCATTTTTTCCTGATAAACTTCAAAAGCTAAATACCTTTGAACAATTATGTGGCTATAGTAGCTAGCATATTGTTGGTATTTTAACACAGTCAAATTTGATAATGTAGAGTTTGCAGTGTTTACAGTGTTTTGTACTTATGAATGAAGATAATGTCAGCAATAAAACTGAAAGTTAAATATGGGACTCAATAGGCAAAACGAGATAAACTTGAAGTTTATCTATTTTTACACTTTTTACACTTAGAATAGAAAGACTATCAGCCAAAAGCAGGCACTAACGGAACTAAGGTTTTTAATGGCCAAATAAAACATCTTATAATGGCATACCATCTTTTATTAATTTCTGCCAAAACAGTAAAGATTTAAGCTTGCTGAAGAACAAGTTTATCATCTCCCAGATTAAAGTTGGACACGCTAAGGGATTCACTGCATAGACATGTTAGTGGTTCAAGTTTACAATTTCCTTATATTCTCCGGCCCCCTCCACATTTCCTTGCCACCTTAATTGAGGGCTTTTTTGTTGTAGTTTTTGCAACTACTTAGCTACATGAAACAAGATTTTCTTGACATGATTCTCTCAAAACACACAATAAGCATGCATTCACTTACACAAACATACAAATAACAGTTTAAATGTTTACGCTAGTATAAAGCTTCAAGTATATTGTTTGAAAAATTAGATTCTTCAAAGAAATTCTCATTGATTGCTAGGTAAATTTAGACATAAAATTTATGAATATAACTTATAACTATAAAGTATCATGAGAAATAACAGATAGGTAGGTGACAAACATATAGATACAAAGATACATAAATAGATATAGATAGCTGGCATAATCAACTTCAAAAGAATAGCATTACTTATTTAACCACTGCTTACTCTGGCCAGCAAAGATTATATTCCAACCTTTCTAGGAAAATAATTATTTGATATCCTTTCCTTAACCATCTTCAGAAGAGCAAATAAACATCTGGCAAATAAATTCTAGTTATTCCCAAGTCAAAATCCAGAAGTTTCTACATCTGCCCTGCATTTATCTTACGTGTTCTTTTGCTCAATACCATTGGCCCTAACCTTTAATAGGACTAAAAACAGAACAGACTTCAGAATGAAATTAAATCACTTCTCTTAAGCTTTATCTTCTTAAGGCTAGACAAAGTAAATCTCTTTAAATTTCAATTATAGGGGTCATTTTACAGTAAATAGTTCTACAGTGAATAAAGGAAATCAAAACCATTTGTCATCAATGACCTTTACTGGCCCAGAAGTGAAAATTAGACAAAAGTCTACTATCTCTACACCTGGCCTGATTAGGAGAGATAAGCATGAAGACTTGTTACCTTTATAAATATAATGAAAGGGAAGGGGTTGTAGATTGTTCTTAGACAATCTACAGAAAGAACAGAAAGTCAGGACTGGTGATTATGTTAGACCTAATCTCAGACCTATTAACAAGTCTGGATTTTAGAGTCATGTTCTTCTTTCAGATCTCAGGACATATAACTTCATCTAAGGATTATTTCCAAATCATTTTTAGAGCTTCTAGAAAGAATTTTCTTGTAAGCACCTTTAACTCAAGAGCTCTACATCTATAAGCTAATATAGCATTCTAAAGATTTGTATTGTCTCTCGTATGCAAATATTGGAGAAAAATTACTTTTGAAACCTTTTTTATAAAATTTATTGTTGTTCAGTTACAGTTGCCCCACCTTTTCCCCCATTGCTCACCCCTTCTCCGTCCCTCCCCCACTCCACAGTCAATCCCCCCACATTGTCCATGCCCATGAGTCCTCTGTTCATGGTCCTTTGCTTGGCCCTTCCTCTTCTTTCCTCTTCTAATGTTTTTTAACATTATCCCCCTTCCCCCTGCCCCTCTGGTCACTGTCAGTTTATTCTTTATTTCCAAGTCTCTGGTTCTATCTTGCTTGTTTGTTTTATGAAACCTTTATATGAGTAAGTTATCTTTCACATAAATCAGGAGCAGCAATCTTGTCTCAGTTTCAATGTTTTGATTTTTGTTCAGCTGTTAACTCAAGACTAATTACTACCGTTTCAAGAGGTCTGTTGTACACAACATCCTCTTTCCTACTGTTTGAGTTTTTAAGTATTTCTCTGGCTCTTTATTTATTTATTTATTTATTTGCATTCCTTTATATGGCTTTGATCAGCTCAATTAAAAACCAGAGGTTTTAGCTACTAATGCTTTTTCACTAACACTGTAGCATGTTTTCAAATTTGTGAGCAAAGATCATTGCTTATTTTGCATAATTAGTTGTACTAAATCACTCCTAATCAATTTACATTTCTTGGTTGAAAACACTCATCTGTAACCTAAGAGCACATTGATATTTCACTTATGAGAAAGGAGAACAAATTTTTCTCATCAAATTATAATTTCTCATTTTAATTACATAGCACACTCTGCCAATGTGCAGAGCAAAAATACTTTACATGTAGAGGGTTAGAAACGGATGGTAGTAAAACCTAATGCAGTTCTGAAAAAAAAAAAATAATAATTCACCCTTCAACCTTAATAAAAAACATTTTTAGAAGGTTATAGAGAATTTTATGTTTTCATCCAACTAATTCTGCATGTTGATAATGAAAAGACACAAAATTCATTACCCTACTACTTACTAGGATTATTGAATATTGTATTATCCAATGTGATCACTATTGAGACTGATAGGAGTTGTTATCAATAATGTACTCAGAGAACAGAAATAAACCAGAACTACCATGGGGGAAATAAATATGGAAACCTTTACATAAACACTATAGTTACAAATAAAATTTTAATCTTCCTTATGTAATTCAGTAAAGTTAAGTCTTACCAGGCTAACATGTAAATACTTAGAAATCTAGTTAACATATTTAGGTTTGAGGTAATTGTTGGCCTTGATACTAGAACTCCAGGACTACTTAGGCAAGGAGAGGCAATGAGCTCAGGAAAATAAGTCTCTTTTTCCAAGTTCAGGATATGAACCTTGCTTGGAGTTATACTGACTATAATTTACAATATAATACTTCATTATCAAGAAATACACACACATTCTTTGTATGTACATGTGTATGTGTATGTATTACTTTTTTGTGCGCTGTAGGGGCAGTTACTTTTCATTTGAAATAATCTAATCCAAGTACAGACTGTTGGAATTTGAAAGATTCTAATCAGGTGCCTACATTTCAGAGTGCCTACTGTGAGTGCTTCTACTACTGTTATCTCTCATCAGAACCAGAGGGCTTGTTAGGAAGTAGTTTTTGCTTTGTAAAGTAAGTGTTAAGTTGTGTAGAATGGCCTTTCCATCAGTGCACGGAAAGGATATAAGAATCTAGTGAGCCCAGTAGCCTACAGTCCTTAGAACTAAGCCTTAGGACCAAGCCCTTAATTTAAGTTTAACTATGTTAAGATATTTATGGAGGACCCACTCACCTGATTGATCTGACTAGAGGGTTAGTGGAACCCTGCCATTGCAATATGTTGGGGCTGCTTCTGTGAAACCTGTCTTATAAAGTAGTTTTGTGAAGTACTTAAATGGATAAGAACTGGGACTTTTTTGAGTTATGAAATTGATTGTAACAGTTTTGTTCCTGCTGGCTAAAAAATGTTGGAGTGTGTAGTAGAATTTGTTCTAAGATTTGCTCTCACGGTAACAAAACATCTGATTTATTTAACAATTTATAAGGTTGTGTGGTTGCCTTCCTATATCTCTTCCTCTTGGAAGATATCATGTCCTCCAGAAAGAAAAAAGTAATATGAATGACACACAGTGTCAAATCAGCAAAAATGAAACTACTACAGCTATCTTAGGAGTTGAATTTGATACCAAGAATTGGTTCATTGCAAATGTATTGGAGAACTACAAGCAAGAAGGGAACAGCAAGGTAACAGTCATAGAAAATGCAGGAAGCAGCCCCCATGCCCAGGTCTTGGAGGAACAATGGGAAGAGTCTGCTTTATCAAAATCTAGAAGTTGGGAATAGAGATGGACTCAGACCTTGGAGGAGGAGGCACTGCCTGGTAATGGTAACTCAGAGTCTAGTCAGGAAGGGTCAGAAAAAATCTGAAAACCGGAACCAGTGGACCTGGGAAAGTACCATTACCTGGAAATGCTATCAGCAACAAGACATGTAACGGGGAGTTTCATATCCCTTTTCTTTCCTCTTGCTTTCCCTTCTCTTTCAAGAGTCCTCTACTGTCAGTCAAGCAGGGAGAAAGTTAGAGAGTAGAAATGGTTGCTGAGTCCCAGTCCCAGCATCACAAAGCAGAGTATAGTATAGCAGAAACAGTGTGACTAAGAGAAAATATTTCAGTAACCAGCACACTGGCTTTGGTCATTTTACAATACATAAAAATCTGACAGCCTCTTAGCAGATATTGGCTTGGAGGAGCCATGTCAACCAGTTTTGACTAAAGAAACCTATGAGGAAGTTAACTTGGGGTTACTTTTTATTGTGAAATATAGAGTTTATTGAGTGGAGTTTATAAAATAGATTTTCTCCATCAAGTTTAAAGACTAATAATAAAACCCAAACAGCCTTATCCTCACACCCAAAGTAAGGAACAGAATATTTTGTGTCCTAGAAGTCTTTCTATTATCTCATGCCTCGCTGGTCCATCAACTTACCTGAATGTAATCATGACCCTGAAACTTGTGTTAATTATTCTCTTACTTTTTATTTATAGTTTAACCTTTTATATATTGTTTTATAATTAGAAAATCCTGAAATAAAGTCATACAAATAGAAATGACTAATTTTTTGACAAATATGCGAAGGTAATTTTGTGGAGAAAGAACAGTTATTTCAGCCATGGCTGGATGGCTCAGTTGGAGTGTCATCCCATGTTTGATTCCAGGTCAGAGCACATACCTAGGTTGCTGGTTCAATCCCCAGTTAGGGCACATACAGGCAACCTATCAATGTTTCTCTCTCACATCGATATTTCCCTTCCTCCCTCTCTAAAATCAATAAACATATCCTTGGGTGAGGATTAAAAAAAAACAACAATAGTTATTCCAACAAATGGTGCTAGAACAGTAGAGGTCCAGAAGGAAAAAGAAACATGAATTTGAATTCATACCTCAAATAATATAAAAATAATTCAAAATAGATCATAGAACTAACTGTAAAACTTAAAACTACAAAACTTTCAGAATAAAACATAAAAGAAAGTCTTTGTGATCTTGGGTTAGATCAATATCAAAATATCAAAAGCATAATCTATAAAAGAATAAATTGATTAAATGAACATGAAAGTTAAGACCTCTGCTCCTTGAAAGTTATTGTCAAGAGAATAAAAAGATAAGCCCACAGACTAGAAATATTTACAAAGCATGTATCGGATAAAGAACTTGTATCCAGAATATGTAAAGAACTCTTAAAATTCAACAGTAGAACAAACACCCAATTTAAAAATTGGCTAAAGACTCAAACAGATACTTCACCAAAGATATATGGAGGAAAATAATTATATGACAAAACATGCTAAATCTTATAAGTTACTATGCAAATTAGGAAAATGAAAATTAAAAGCACAATGAAATATTATACTAGACGCCTATCAGAGTGTCTAAAATATATGTACAAAAACCTAATCATACCAGGTTTCAAGAGGGTATGGAGAAACTAGAATGCTCATATTCTTCTGATGAAAACGTAAAATGCTACAATCTTTTTGGACAGCAACTTGGTAGTTTCCTAAATAGTTAAGCATAAACGTAGCATAGACTCAGCCATTCCACTTGAAGAGAAAAATTAATATATGTGCATACAAAGACTTGTATAGGAATGGTCACAGCAGCTTCATATGCAATAATCAAACCCTGGAAACAAGCAAAATGTCAGTCAATGGGTGAGTGAATAAAATAAATTGTGATATATCCATGCAATGGAATACTATTTAGCAATAAAGAGGAATTAACTATTGATACAACATGCATAATCTCAAAATAATTACTGAGAGTGACAGAAGCCAGACCAAAAACATAGTCATACTGTAGAACTTCATTTACATAGAACCCTAGGAAAGGCAAACGTATACATGGCAATAAAAAGCATATTCATATTGACTTGTAAATGGGGGTAACTGGCACAGGAGATGAAATGGAGGGATTACAAAGAGGCAGAAGGAAACTTATAAAAATAATTAATATAGGCCTGGCCTGGTGGTTCAGTAGGCTGGAGCATAGTCCTGCATACCAAAAGGTTGTGGTTTCAATCCCCCGTCGGGATGGGTACTGGAGGCAACTGATATCTCTCTCTCTCTCTCTCTCTCCCTCTCTCTCTCCCCCTTCCTCTCTCTAAAATCAATAAACATATCAGGTGAGGATTTTAAAAAATGTTAAATAAATAAAATAAAATGATGAATATATTTACTGTCTTATTTGTGGTGATAGTTTCACAGATGTATGCAATGTCGAAACCTATCAGATTTTACAACTTAAATATACAGAGTTGATTTTATGTCAATTGTGCTCCAATAATGCTTATTAAAATAAATTTTGTTGTACCTGTTTTTGAACTTTATATAAATTAAATAATATTGTAAAAATTCTTTTGTGACTTTTTTGCTCTATTTCCCAGTGATGTTTAGGAAAAGTCAGGACAAACTAGCAAAATTTTGATCCAACTGGTTTTTATCTTGTGTTCCTGGAGTTTGCATGATTCATTTATTGTTACTTAATTGGACCAGTTACCTACTCTTTATTAAAGATTCTGCTCTGATTAAAAGATATCAGGGTCCAAAGGAGAAGAAAGCTGTGTGTATGTGACACCAAACAAGACACAGTTTCAGTATTGAATTGTGGCCTCCGCAGTTGGCTCCTTGTTATCAATACTGAGAATCAGCAACCTCTCCAAACAGCTACCCTGAAACAGCCTTGATCATGGAGGGTGGCAGGACCTGAGAGATTTAATGTGCTGTTAGTAGTACACATGCTGCCATTCTAAGAGCACTGCACTTGGCAGAATATTACTTCAACCGAAGAGCAGTATTAATGTCTTATGAGGCTATAAATGTTGAAAATGCACCTGAATTCTCAGAGGTAAGGAAATGAAGATGTAAGTAAGCCCAGGGGTAAGTGTTTAGCTTGGCAGTTTATTTTCTGCTTAACAATAATGGATAAGGAGTAGTAAACTCCTATTACTTGTGATTCATGCAGCAATCCTCTTATACCTCAGGTAGACAACTTTGGGAAGATGAAGCTATTTGCATCTTTATACCCAAGAGAGTGAGCCTCAAGATCTGTACTGTGAAAATTTGACAGTGTGAGGCATCAGACCATTTAGAGAAACCCATTATGTACAATTTGTTCCAATTAATATGAAAGCCAGCATTTATCCAAAAGCATCTCCTAGGGTAGGCAGTAAATGCATTTATATTTTACAGATCCTGTTGATTAGGTTAACCAGAGCATAATGCATTATGACTATCAGTCACCAATTGTTGTGCTTGATGGGTGTAACAATGTCTCTCATTTTGCAGTGAAATAGCCTCTTTGGTCTGACTTTTCAAACCCCAAATCACTTTACTTCTGTTCAGTTCCTTTTATAGGATATGACCTCCAAATAGAATTCATGAGTTAGAGAAGTTCGGTGATAAAGCCCTACACAAAAAGAGGCACCCACTTTTGAAGAAGTAGGGAGTCAGAGCAGAACACCAGACATTGTGAATTAGGGAGACCTGGGACCTAGGCCTGCCAGTGCCTCAAGGCGCTGTGCAAATTCAGTTAAATAACCATCTGTGCCTCCTGTTCCTCATTTTTTCCCTAACAGGAGAAGTTGAACTAGATTTCATCTATAAAATTATATGTGTTGACTTCCGTAGTTCAAAATTCCACAAACCCATTGGTTTTATGCTGCCTTTATCCGTGTTTAAGGCATTCCCTCTCATCATCAATTTTAACAACTTCCCATTAAACAAATATTAATGAAATGCCTCATCTCTCTGAAAATGTGTCTTAGTATTTAAAGAAACACCAGAACTCATAATCTTCTTTCCACTTTTATTGAGAAATAATTGACATACAGCACTCCATAAGCTTAAGGAATATAGCATGATTTGATTTACATATATTGGAAAATGATTACTGCAATAGATTCAACTAACATCTATGTTCCCACATAGATACAATAAAAAGAAAAGAAGACAGAAAAAAATTTTTCTCGTTGTGATGAGAAGTCTTAGGACTTACTCTCTTAACAACTTTTTACATATCAGATATCAGTGTTAGCTATAGTCATCATGTATATTTAGGTATCTTATAACTATAAATTTGTACCTTTGACCACTTCCCTTCAATGTCTCCTCCCCCCATCCTCCATCTCTGGTGACCACAAGACTGATCTCTTTTTCTATGAGTTTGGTGGCTTTTTGGATTTTTTAAAAAGAAGGTTCCACATATAAGTGAGATCATACAGTATTTGTCAGTCTCACTCTGACTTACTTCACTTAGCATACTGCCTTTGAGCTCCATTCATGTTATCACAAATGGGAGAAGTTTTCTCATTTTTTAGGGCTGAATAATTGTCCATCATATAGCTATACCACAACTTATTTATTCATTTATCCATTGATAGACACTTTGGTTGTTTCCATATGATGGCTATTATAAATAATGCTGCTATAAATATGGGTGTATATGTATCCTGAGTGAGTGTTTTTGTTTCCTTTAGATATATTCTCAGAAGCGGAATTGTTAGATCATATGGTAGTTCTATTTCTAATTTTTGAGGGATGTCCATATTTTTCATAGTGACTGTACCAATATATAATCCCACCAACGACAGTGAACAAGAGTTTCCTTTTCTCAACATCCTCACCAGCATTTGTTATCTTGTGTCTTTTTGATGATGGCCATTCTAATATGTGTGAGGTGATATCTTATGGTGGTTTTAATATGAATTTCCCTAATGACTAGTGATGGTGGACATCTGTTCACATCCCTATTGACTTTCATATAACTTCTTTGGAGAATATCTATTCAAGTTCTTTGCCCATTTTAAAATTGTTTTTTTCTTTTTGCTATTGACTTTTATGAGTTCTTGATATATTTTGGATATTAATTCCTTATTAAATACATGGTTTGCAAATTTTTTGCATTCTGTAGGTTGTCTTTTCACTTTCTTGATGATTTCTATTTTTGTGCAGAAGCTTTTAAGTTTTATGTAATCCACTTATTTATTTTTTTTTTTTAATTTTGTTGCTTGTGCATTAGGTGTCATATCCAAAAGTCATTAACAGTCCCATGTCAAGAAGCTTTATTCCTATGTTTTCTTCTAGGTGTTGCATCATTTCAGATCTTACACTTGAGTCTTTACTCCATTTTGAATTAATCATGTGTCATGTAAGATATGGGCCCAGTCTCATTCTTTTATATGTGAATATTCAATTATCCCAGAATCATTTATTGAAGAGTGTTTTTTCTCCATTGGATATTGTTGACTCCCTTGTCAAATTAATATTTGACACCATTATGCATGAGTTTATTTTTGGGCTCCTGATTCTGCTCCATGGTCTATTTGCCTGTTTTTATGCCAGTACCATCCTGTTTTGATGATTAGTATAGCTTGAAATCAGGAAATGTGATGCCTGTTTGTTTTGCTCTTGTGGAATTTATTTGGCTATTTAGGGCCTATTGTGAAAACTCATAATCTCATTACATCTAAAAGTCTTAATATGTTTGTGTGTTATGGCTTTGCTCAAATAAGCAAGAACAAGCTAGAGTCTATGGACTACCATTTTAAAATGTGTAAATCACTCATAAAGCACAAATATACAATACTCTGCGCTCATGTATATAACATTGTATTGGAGGACAATGGGGTGGAAAAGGAATGTAAGAAAGGGTCCTAGGAAGATTCTGTAATAGAAACAAGGGAGCCATGGTCACTTGCTATGACAACCTAGAGATATGTCCCTCATATCTCTCTGTCAGAGACAACCGGAAAGAACTGAGCACAGGGGTGGGGTGGGGGGTGGGCACTGAAGCTGGGCAATTCCTGTACAACAAAGGACTTCTTTAATGGGAAGTCTTTGCTTTGGGGCTTCCTATAGGCCTGGATGAGACCTTCTCAGAGCTACACTGCAGTATGAACTTTTTTGTGCCCAACTCCTTCCCTTTCACAGATGTTACACCTGAGTCAATCATGATCTAAAAATTTCCTCAGCCTCCTCCTACTCCCTCTCTTTTAGCTTTCATAGACATTTCTACCAATAAAGGCTTTTGCATCTATTAATTATATCTTGGTGTTTGCTTCTTAAAGGAACCAACATAATACATATATAACTACTTGAAATAAACAATATTCTAGACTCCCTGTCATCCAGGTGTGACCATGTAACCACATGGTTATAAGTAGATAATATATGTCATAGCCTTAAAGTATCCTAACAGAAGGAGGCTTGGTCATCTCTTCTCCATAGTGTCCATCCCAATAGGTAGAATGTGGGCATAATGGTTAGATACACAACAGCTAGCTCAGACCATGATGTAGAAACAATATTCAGGGTTAGGGCTGCAGATTCCTGATGATCAGAAACCAACATAGCAACCTAGATGATCCATGTTCGCATGAGACAGAAAAACAGTATTATTTTTTGCTTTTCTATCAAAAAGTATAATGTAATCTTAACTGATACAGGTCCCTATCCTTCAGGGAGGCGAGGGAGGAGCAAATAAAACACTCATTAAACAGGAACTGATACATGGTGGCATGAAAGGGTGTGTCATATCCATGGGTGGGCACGCACACACATTCACATACACACACATCACACACAGGCTAAATACTCTCAAAGAAGGGGATGTCAGGGATATTGCCAGCTAGTGTACTTGTGCAAGGCCATAACCTGGACTTCAAAAGACAATTAAAATGCAGAAAGGAAGACCGTAGGTCAAGAAAACAACCTGACCATACTATTACTTTAGGATTTAGAAAGAGATACCCTGAATGTAACAGAGATGATTTGGTGGCAAAGAGTGCAAAATGAAATAAGGCTGGGGAATCAAGAAAACTCTGCTTAGGCAACATATTCTAAAGAAACCTGTGCTCCTCAGTTGTTTCTGTGGTCTGAGGTCCATCCCTTGCCCTTCTTTTTTCTGCCATGCATTACAAAACTACAAGGGCCTGGTCCTTCAAACCACACTTACTGGAGTCTTTTGACTACTGCCTTCTCAGCTGGATTTGGTCAATGGGAAATACTGGTTAGACTCTGGAGAAGAGGAAGGTGGACAAAACCAGGGTTTATCTTCATTTTACGGTTCTCCCATCATCATCTCCAGCAGCTACTATGTCTCCTCAGTGCTTCACGTTTCTGCTTCATAGCCCTGGCTCCTGGGCCCAAACACATACGTTCTTCCCCGTGTTCCTCTAGTCCTAAAAGTAATACAGGCTTCTTACTTGCCGATTTTCATATTGCCTCATCTTTTCCTGTTTGTCCTTTTAGCACTTCTGACAACTTAGTCATTAATTTTCTGTATTGAATTCCCTCTACTGAATTACTTGGTTTAACAGATGGTATTCCTACCCTGTGCCTATGCTTCTGACTTTAATTTACATACAGTGAACGCTGCTTCATGTAAATATCCACACTTATTGGTCTAAAGGGTTTATTCAGCCACAAGAAGACCTCCAGTTGTGCATAAGGAAAGTTGGAAGTGAGAAAGAGTCAGTACACTCAGAAGCAGACAATGATGGACATTGACAGCTAAAACCAGGTTCCTCACCATGGGGTGGAGGGAGGCGGTAACTCCAAGTTGTGTACCACACTTTTTCCCCGTAGTTCCCTAGACAGATTGACGGCTGCCCATGGTAGAAAGTAACTTGATCACACACACTTTATATTGACTTCTTTCTTCATCTTCCTTCCTCATAATAAAGGTCTTCCTTTCTACATTTTAATTGTCTTTCAAAGTCCAGGTTATGGCCTTGCACAAGTACACTAGCTGGCAATATCCCTGACATCCCCTTCTTTGAGAGTATTTAGCCTGTGTGTGATGTGTGTGTATGTGAATGTGTGTGCATGCCCACCCATGGATATGAAGCACCCTTTCATGCCACCATGTATCAGTTCCTGTTTAATGAGTGTTTTATTTTGAAGTAAAAATTTCTACTGAAAATCCACATATAAATCTTTATGCTATTCTTATGTACATATTAACAGAATCAAGTCCTTTAAAAACTCATTCATCTACCCATTTACTAAATAATCTACTTGCACTTGAATCTTTGTCTCTGGGTCAACTTTAAGGGAAACCCAAGCCAAAGCAACTGGTGTTTGTTTGGTATCTGAAGCAAGATGCTACACAATTCAGGACATTTTCTTGAAGGCCTCATGCCCGTCCATCTTCCACAGCCTCTTGTATAAAACCTTTATCATAACAACATGTATCTAGTAAATTTGAAATTATCCATTTATATTTTCTTTTCTTCAAGAAATTGTAATTCCTTCAGGCCTGGGCTCTTTTTTTAATCCTCAGTACTTTCCCAGGCAAAAAGTAGCAGTCCAATAATTGTTTGCTGAATAAAAGAATGAATAAAGAGCCAAGAACGAAGAGGGTCTGGGAAGGGAGAGATTCTCACCATTGTGTTAGGCACCCAGCACAACGCCTAACAATGCCTGAAGTCAGAAACACTACACATATCTATTGATAAAATGACTAATTGAGCCCTGACTGGTGTGGTTCAGCTGGTTGGGTGTCATCCCCCAAAGTGAAAGGTCTGTGGTTCAATTCCAGTTACGGCGCAAGCCCAGACTGTGGGTTCGGTCCTCAATCCATGTGTGTACGAGGGGCAACCAATCGATGTTTCTCTTTCACATCAATGTTTCTTTCCCTCTTGCCCTCCCTTCCCTTCTCTGTAAAAATAATAAATAAATAATAAAATTTAAAAAAATTAATAACTGAATGAGTTTGGTGATGATTAGCTTGAAGGTTAGAGCTGAAGACTTGGGACTAGATAATTTCTTTGAGGAACTGAATAAACAAAAAGAGAATATTGGTATTGGATGAGGTAACTCTGTAGTTAAGAGAATTGTAGTTGAAGAATTTGAATAGAAAAAATATATAAAATATAAACCATAATGACATAATTTCCTTGAAAATGCCATGAGTCAAAAATCAGGGAGATGTCTGAAGAAATAAATATGCAATAATGAGTTTCAAAGTCACATCAAAATTAAGCACTCAGACAAAGGTTGCTAGGTTTAGACATAAGGTTTAAAAAATTTACTACAAATAGTTTCATGAATAATACACTGCACTTAAAATTTAAAACTGTTATTATAAAATAATTTTGACTACAGTTATGTGAATTACTAATCAAAGGTTTTTCTTTAAAAAAATAAGTACCAGAAGTTTTTAAGAAGTCATATTTTTACAGTCATAAACTTTTCATTTAGTCTTTTAAAGAAGGATTTAGAAGAATTATACAAATCTCCCATTCCATTCACCAATCCAAAGTATAATGAATCAAAACATTTGAATCATAAAAATTTCTCCTGAAAATCTACCCATAAATCTTTATGCTATTCTTATGTACATATTAACAGAATCGAGTCCTTTAAAAACTCATATTCTGGTAAATAACTATGGGCAGATACAACAAAATGTTAGTGCTACATCATATATTAGCATCAAATACTTTAGCTACATCATATGTCTATTAGTCATCATATGATAGAATAGACGTTAAATACTTTCTGTTTGCTTATATTTAACAAAAGTTTCTTAAAATAGATTCCAAGATTCCATGTCATGAATCCTGGGGAAAGCCAGACATCAGTGACACTGACTCAATGAGGGCAAAAAGAAAAATCAGTCTGAAAAGGTTGTTCACTGTTGAAGCTACTCATCTGCTTATTTCAGACTCCAAAGCAAATCTTTGTTTTTGTCCCAGAATTTTCATTCCCAATGAAAGCCCCAGAAAGGTGTATATTTAGATAAACAGAACAGCAGTCTGTCGCGAGGTAATCTTCAAAAATGTGAGCTATGTGTTACAGTGTTTATACGTGTTAATTCTCAAGTGGCGTGGCACAGAAAGAAACTAAATATCACTGATATTCATTTTATTGCATCAAATACATTATTTTACCAATTTCTGCAAATCTATGAGGAACTATTATATGTTAAATATAAGTAATAGATGTACTAAGATATATCACTATTAAAATATAGATAATAGATTCAGTATCTATTAGGAATGTAAACTTCTGTGAGAAACTTTTCAGAAAGTCAGCCTTCCTAGGTCAGTCTATGTCAACCTAACCTTATTCCTGCTATTCACAACCTAGATTCATCTATATTGTAGAAAACAGAGATAAAAATACATCATTTTATTATGTTCCCTATTCTCCATCCCCTAGATTTTTTTGTCTTATTTTGTTTCGTTTCATTTTATTTTCTGATATAAAGCATCATCCGGTGAAAACAGTTTTCCTATAAATTGATACTGTTGTTCATATTATTGCCTGCCCACCCACCAGCCTCATCCTAGTCTGAGACATTAACAAATTTAGAATATGAGAAACTGACCAGTAACCTATGGAAGTAGTCTATAGAATAGTCAAATTAGGTTTTATATAGCTCCAGTCAAGTGTTATTTTAACAAGCACATAGACAATACTGATACTGAAAGAGAGTTCAGACATTTCTTTCAATATCTTCAATCTACAGATGAGAAAACTGAGTTTCAAACAATTTAAGTCATTATTATTATTGCAAGCTAATGCAAAGCTTGGAGAACACAAGTCCTCTGTCTTCCATCTCAGGAAATTGTTTTCATTATAGAATCATATTGAGTTTTTTCAGCTTCTTTTACATTCTGTGTTGTATGTTTTGGCTTCTGAGACTAATACTACTTTAAATATCATTTTAAATAATATTCCATTGATAGAACTTTGTTTTGATGCAGACATAGAACCTTTATCTTACTAATTTTCTCAACAAACTTTTATTGAGCAATTACTATACACCAAGTATTATTCTAAGTTCTGAGAATACAGAAGTTTAAAAAAAATTCCTGCTCTCACTGGAATCTAAGTTACACATTATAATTTATAATTGCCATAGTCCATCTTGGTCAATGAAATTGTGTCTTTGGTTAGAATTTTTTCAGACCAAGAGTTTTATCATTTCTAAAGCAAACAAGCAAACAAACAACAAAAACACTTTGAATGACAAGAGTAGTAGTAATTACTCTAGTTTCAAAATTGGAATTACGGTGAACAGATAGGGGAGTATAGTAAACAAAGTACAGGATAAACTTTTATAGTGCCAAACTTGTGGGAATACTAAGTACTGGCTGACTTATCTAAGAGTAAACACAACTGAATGCAACAAACATTTATTCAGCTCCCACTTGGCTGTTACCTTATTAGTTATCTTGTTAGTCCTGTTATCTTGTGTACTATTTTTGTAAAGATTTTATTTATTTATTTTTAGAGAAGAGGTGAAGGGAAGGAGAAAGAGAGGGAGAGAAACATCAGTGTGAGAGAGAAGCACTGATTTGTTGCCTCCCACACAAATCCCAAATGGGACCAAACCCATAACCGAGGCATACCTCCTATGCCCTTCCTGGCAATCGAATCAGGACCTTTCACTTTGCGATGACGCCCAACCAGCTGAGCTGAGTCAGGGCTCATTTGCTATTAGTTACAAGCACCTAGAACTTTGTGTGCCACGTCATAGGTGCTCAATAAATATTCTTGAAATGAAAAAATGGATAATGTAGACCAGACACTATACTGCATCTCTGAGATACAACAATGAATAAAATATGACCCTATATCATAAGTTCATAATTTCATAAAGGATCACAAATGTAATGTTTATTAAATGTCTTCTATTGATAAAAACATTATGCTTGGCATAGCTCTGGGATAAGTAAAAATGAATAAAACACATCCATTCTCACGGGGAGCTTATTTTATAATAAATACTTTGAAAAATAAGAGTATGAACAAATTTTACTTTTAAGTGGTGAAAATCAGAAAAGTTTTCATAGAAGAAATGATTTTTGAGCTGTGTCCATGAGTTCAATTGGACTATTACACCTCTGTTCTCATTCCCAGTAAGAAACATTAAGGTTTTAAGAAAGTAGGATCAAATAAGAGTTGAACTAATCAAAGTCCTTGAAAAGGGAAATACTCAAATACCTAGATAATACTTAAGGTCATTTTTGGCATCTTATACAATGGTCTTCCCTATTTAAAAATTATCATTCAAAATGCGATGCAACTCTCAAAACATACAGGTTTTTTTGTGTGTTTACTTGTTTCTGACCACTGTTCTCTCTGGCAAAATTTTTCCTCTACTAGGTGTCTGCAAGACCACACCTGGGTTGATTGCTAGGAGGATTCGCAGAACTGGGCATATAGTCATAATCAGAGTTGTGAGCTATTATAGCTAAAGGATACAAGTAAATAACAACAAAGGCAAAAGGTGCATGAGGCAAAGTTTGGAGTAAATCAGGCACAAGCTTCTAAGAGCCTGCTCCCAGAGGAATCACGCAGGATGTACTTAATTCAGCAAGCAAGAAGTTGTGACAAGACCTGTGAAATTTTGTCTGTCAGAGAAGTTCATTAGAAACTCAGTGCCTAGGATTTTTAATGAGGGCTAGTCAAATAGGCAACTTCCGTCAAGCATCCTAGCACCCAGCATATACCAAAATTCCAGACTTGTAGAAAAAAAAACAAAACAGAGTTTAGGAAAAGCTGTATTGTTTGTATAAACAATTTAAGCACAGTAAGGCTTCTTCTCAGGGGATGGAGAGAAGAATCCTGAAATCTAAGTTCTCAGACACCAGGCAAGGACCAAATTTGCAAGCAGGGCCTTATAAGGACAACAGTCTCAGTTTTGTTTTAACTCTTTTCTGTCACTTCCCATTCGCAACTCTGAATATGGTGCTAATGAACCTAGACTCAATGTAAACATCTTCATAAGTTTTTCCCTAAAACATCCAGATAAAACTGATCACTATCTTCTTTCCATCGCTATAACTATTACAGAATATATAACAGGTGCAATGGATATATAATGACAATGGTGTACTTATTAAATTATATTGTTATTACTGACTTCTGTGTGTCTGCCCAAACAACTGCAAGTTCCCTGAGGGAATGTGCCTTAAGCATCTTTGTACTCCCAGAACTGATAGCAAAGGTTGCGGGCACATCATGAGAAGGCAGGTTCTTAGAAAAAGACAATAATGCTGGGAAAATAGGAGGCAGCAGGAAAAAAGGAAGACCAAATATGAGGTGGATTGACTCAATAAAAAAAGCCATAGGCATGAGTCTACAGGAGCTGGGCAGGGCTGCTGAGAACAGGACATCACCGACATCACTTACACAGAGTCGCCAGGAGTCAGAGCCGACTCATTGGCACGTAATACACATATCTCTGTACACAGGCAGGCTCTGTACACAGGCAGGCCATATGAATCCATACGAATTATATTTGTACGGATGTTTTTGATTTAAAATGACTGGGGTGTTGTTAACCTTTAGTAGGATCCGTAATGCTAAAAGTTGTATAATTCCTGATGGTCCTACACAATAATAAATTACACTGCTCAAAATGAAACAACATCTGCATTGAGAAGTAATGGCATGTTTCCGGGCATATTCTAGAAATCAGAGGTAGGGTCAATCCTACTCAGTTATTATAAAATAGAAATGAGTGTTAGAGAGACGCTCTGAATGTTCACTACATTGATCAAAAGATATTTGGGTAATACAAGAAAGTACAAAAAAACAATAAATCATCATTAAGCACCCTTCCTTTTTGAAGCACGTTCTTCTTTCAACTTTCATATCACACTCTCCTAGTCATTCTATTTGCCTGGGATGCTCCTTTTGAAACTTTTTGTAGCTCTTATCCTTCTAGATCCTTAATGAAAGCCCCCTTCCACTTTTTTGTTTTGTTTTGTTTTGCATTGCTATATTGTCTTCCAAGGTGACGTCATCTAGAATCATGGCTATAAATAGAATCTAGATAGCAACGACTCTAAAATATTTATCTTATCACTGAGATCTCCCAATCTCCCCAGAACTCCAGAATGAAAATCAAGTGCCTTTTCTCCACCTTTAATTGGATGCTTAATTGGTGTTAGAAATTTAATGAGTCCCAAACAGAAACACTTATTTCCCTCACAATCCTCAACTTACTATGCTTTAATTGTCCCCATCTCATAAAACAATATGATCCATTCTCTCCCTTCCACTCAAATGAATCCCTAGGATTTATCCTTGATTATTCTTTTTCTCTAGACCCATCTCTAATCTCTAACCAAATTCTGTCATGTAAGTCTCTAAAGCATTTCCTGAATGTCTCTCTCTCTCTCCTTAATATAACCATCAAAGCTGAGTTTCCATAACCTGGCTCAGTAGGCCACTGCAATTGCTTCCCTGCCTCTTATATTCTACCCCATAAAGAGAAGTCAGAGGTATCTTTAAAAAACAATAGTCTCATCACATCAGTCACACGCCTTGATAGAAAGTAAACATTGTACTTGAAATGAAATTAAAAGCTCATTACCCTGGCTTTCAAAACACTCTACCTCCACAACCTCACCAAACTTTATGAATGCTGGCCTTACTTTACTTCCCTGTAATACGTCAATCTCAAGACTCAGGAAGCCTCTTTGTACTAGCGGTTGTCCTCATGCCTGCATTAAAAAAAAAAAATCTTTGCATGGTTTACCATAAATCATCTCAAATGACACCTGCTCAGAGAAAATTTTCCTGACAGCACAGTCTAGAACATTTAAGAAGCCACTCTTTATCACATTATACCATTTTAATTCTTGTCATAGCACTCAGTCAATCTTATACCTTCATTCTTTACTCTCCTCTTTCTCTCCTTCTTTCCCTTTATGTTTCTTTCCATTTACCATAATGTAAGCTGTATGAGTGTCTTCCAACTTGTCCACTTGCCCATGTCTAGAAACTGGAACAGTGCCTAGAACAGAGTAAGCACCCCACAAATATTTGTTGAATAATGAATGAATCAGTTCTGCCTCTTGAGAAAAACATGATAAACTTTTTACTGTGCATTCTTTTAACCTTTTTTTTCTATGAATACTGCAGTAATTTAAAAATTTGAATCCACTGTTTGACTTCATTAATTCATCATACATCTCAAAATCTAATTACATGAAGGGATCTTGAGAGATATGATTCTATATCCTCTCCTTCAAGGAGCTTAATATTTAGATAGGGTAAGGAGACACCACATGTCACAATCTAAAAGTTACTGAAAAATACTTCAGTATATCAATGAGTTGCCATAGATAGTATCTACTCAACTTCCAAAGAAGACAAATTTCATAGGAATTCAGAGAAGGGAGAGTTCTGAATGAACCAGGTGAATAAAGAGGTACTAATTTGATGTTGGGACAGATAGATAGGATATAAGAAAACAGGAGGATACAATAGTAAGTTGAGAGAGGTAGGACAAGGATGCTTAGTAGAAGGTACTGGGTGCAAGACTGAGCTCCTTGGACTTAAAAGGTTCAGCAGTAAGGAAGGCTTATAAGTAGAAAGTGTCATAATGAAGATCAATCTGACAATAATATAGGAAAATGGAGTAGATATTAGAGGCAGAAGGACCAGTGGGGAAAGTTTCTGTCAAGAGCCAAGCATGAGATAATTAGAGCTTAGAGTAGGAGAGTGCTAATGCCAAGCAAAGGGATGATGGGAGAAAAAAAATGGCTGTGCTGATGACAGCTATGTTAATTAACTTGAGTGTAGTTAGATGCCACAAAGTGTACATAAAACTTCTTAAAATTTATGTCACTTTACATCATTTACATCATTAACTTTATATGCTTTTTAAAGTTTGTGACAAGTCTTACAAAGTTTATGTGTATTCTAATTATTTTCATATCAATATGATAATCAAAAACCTTTAAATGACAGCAGTTGAAAAATTTAGTATGAATGACATAATTATCATAAATCGAATTATGACCTTTGTTCCCCTGACCAGTCTCTACACACACAAAAAAGAATTTTCATGTTTTCAATAATACAAGTAAAGAAAGGTAAATATAACACTACTTACTCTGCATTATCTAAAATAAGAGGGAAAGTAGTCTCAAGATAATTTACTGAATGTATTTAATTTACCTCAGATTCCAAAACTTAAAAATTATTAAAATATGAAATATATAAACTTTGTGTTGATCCCTGCCTAAAAACATAGCTTAACATGTTACTTAGCCCTGAAGAAAATGAATAAAATGTATAGAATCAGTCTTAAATCAACCAAATGTGTCCAATTCTTCTTAACACTTGCTTCACGTCAGAATGTGGAAAAGTCACTAGTGTACGCTATTGCCCTGAAGTCTGTAGTCCTGGGAGGTTCTTATGAATAAATTTATTCATACAGTATAAATACAGAATCAGAGCTTGAAATGAGAACTACTTTATGCTCAGAATATGAGTAAAAGACAGCCATTCTCCTTCTCACTTTTATTTTACCCATACCTTGGTGATAAAAACAAAACAAAAAATGAGAGCCCACATAAATTGCCTTTATTATTTGAGCTATGTTTTTGCCTAACACGAGCTTATGGAGATGTTTAAGAAATGAGCCATTGATCTTACATGGGAACACGGAAGAGCTCATTTTGTTACTGGTAAGTCCTAGAGAATGTCCACATGGAGTTGCTAGTAGACATGACACTATAATGAAAGAGCATTTCTGAGCATGATGTCACATGCAGAGAACCAAAATTAAGAGAGAAGAGAGTCTTGGTAATATAATTTGAGTAACTGTGGCCTTGGATTTTTTCAGTTATGTCAGCAAACAGATTTTGGTTTTGCTTTAACTTACTTGAGTTGGGTCTCTGTTACTTATTTGCAAATGAGTAAGTCCTAAAAAATACACTTTCCTTTGTAGACTACACCTTAAGTGCAATTTAGTTTTCCTATTATTAGAAAATTCGGAACCATGTAACAGCCACTCTTCCAACAGAAACGAATTAGTCAAGTGCTTTGGGCTTGAAACACCTCTTAAGCCAAAGCAGTCTTTTAGGGTCTACAGTATATTTTGTCTATTTTGTGCCAATATATATTTTTTTAATGCTTACTCTTTTTTTAAAGATTTTATTTATTAATTTCTAGAGAGAAGGAAAGGGAGGGAGGAAGAGAGGGAGAGAAATATCAATGTGTGGTCACCTCTCATGCACTCCCAGACAGGGACCTGGCCCACAACCCAGGCATGTGCCTTTACTGGGAATTGAACCTGCAACTCTTTGGTTCACAGGCCAGCACTCAATCCACTGAGCCACACCAGCTGGGGCTTGTGCCAATATATTCTTTAAAAGAGTATGTCTAATTACTGAGTAGTGAATAATACATTATTTATAGTTTCCTTGTCACTGAACTTGTTATTTCATTATATGGTCCATATGTTGATATCATCTGAAAATGAAACCACAAAATCAGTTATCTAACAAAACTCCAGTTTAAATGAACAAATATTTGAAATAAAAGTTGGTGTACAAAATATGTAAAATCTGGTCAAATGCACTGATGGTGCATAGGTTTTGTTTTTGTGTTTTGTTTTGTTTTTTTGTATAGAATTCTAGAAATAGCAGGAGGTGAAAAGCTTGAAGGGCTCAGCTATTATGTTATGTATTCGTTGCCATATTTCACACTAAGAAAAGATTTTTAAAAGATTCTTTGAAAAGAACTGAGTAAAATTCTGCCTTAGACTATTGTGCTTAAGAAAATAAAGGACACAAAGAGAATAGTTAGTATACTCAGTACATAAATGTATAGTTATTTTGTGTTTGCTTGGAGGAAAATGAAAACCAAAATCTTATTCACGCAAAACAAATTGACATTTTAATTAATTTGTTTTCCTTCTCTGAAAATAGAAAACTTAATTTTCTTATGATTTCTTTACACAACAAATTTTATAGAAGATGTATTGAAGAGTATTGTGATACACAGTACATCTAGAAAAAAAGTAAGATTTTTTTTTTTGGTAAGAGATTTTGTTTATTTTTTCCTAGGCACCAGCTTTTTTACTATCTGTAATAGGGTCCTTTGAATTCAGAATTCTTTATCGGTTTAAAAGAGGTTTTTATTTTTCTTTGTAAATCCAACAGGAAGGTTTTTTATTGAATCCATAACTGGTATGGAAATAAAATGTGCTTTATATAGAGTGAAACTTATATAAACCAAATTATATAAGATATAGCCCTTATATAACCTACCCTTTATGAATTAGAAAATTGTATTAGCCTCAACTAGGTATTTTTTCTCTGCTCTACCACATGATATTCATTGATAACTGTATTCAAGTAGTTTTAGTGAAGTAGTGAATTCAGTCATTCACTTAACAAATATTTATAGGGTACCTACTATGTGCCAGGTACTATTTTCCATTATCGACACAGAGCAATAACAGATGAAGTCTCCATCCTCAAGAAGCTTACATACCATTAGAGAATGACAGGTAATGAACAAATAATGATTACATAAAATTAGATAATAAGTGCTATGGAGAAACATAAAGCAGAATAAGAGGTGTGATTGTTAATTTTTATGGGTCAACTTGGTTAGGTAATGATTCCCAATAGTTGATCAAACATCAGAGTAGATGTTTCTGTGAAGGTATTTTAAAGATGTGATAAACATTTAAATCAGTTGACTTAGAGTCAAGTAAATTAACCACCATAATGTGAATGGGTCTCATACAACCAGTTGAAGGCCTTAAAAGATTGCGGTCCCCAGAGCAAGATGAAATTCTGCCTCTAGACTTCCTTTGGATTTATGATTGCAACAACTCTGCCTGCTGGTCTATTCTGTAGATTTTGGACTTTCTAGCCCCTACAATCACATAAGCCAATTCCTTAAAATTAATCTCTCTCTCTGTATATATGTATGTATATTTGTATAGATATCATATATATGGTCTATTGTAAGAGAAATTGGAAGGGCAATGGCAAGAAAGTGATTGCTATTTTATATAAGGTAATGAACAAAGAACTGATCAGGTGATATCTACATAAATATGTACAGGGGATGAGGGAGCAAGCAATGAGGTCATCTGAAGGGGTGAGTCTAAATAGTGAGAATAGCAAGTGCACAGGCCCTGAGGCAAGAGCATGTTCAGCATGAGCGAGGAACAGCATAGAAGCCATTGTGGCTAAAAAGTAATGAACTAGGTAGAGAGTGGTCCAAGATGAGGTCAGACAGATAAGGGGAGGGGCTGATCTCTTTTTTTTTTTTTTGCGGGGTGGGGGCTGATCTCATAGATCCCTAAAGGATGTCCACCTTTACTCTGAGGAAAATAACCATTAGAAGGTCTTTTCAGCAGAAGAGTAACACGATCTGACTCCTTTTATTTAAAAATATACATGACTGTCATGGTGAGTGTAGAATCAAGGGGACAAAATGCAATTATCCAGGTGAGTGATGATGGTGGTTTGGATTAAAATGGTAATGAGTGTAGGTGGCGACAGGGATTATTTTCTGAATAAATTCTGTAAATAGAGCGAAAAATATTGGATCAAATGGGGAGTGTTAGAAAAAAAAATGAGTCAAAGTTTTTAACCTGAGAAGCAGAAAATAAATAACAAAGTGGCTATCAACTGAGATGGGTAATGGTAGAGGAAGAAAAGTGGATGTGGGTGGAGAAATCTGCAGTTTGATTTGGTTATGCTTATGTTTCAGATGCTGATTATTCATCCAAGTGGAAGCGTGGAGTAGATAGATGGACGTGTGTCTTGCTTGGGAGTAACGGTTTGTGAACCACTTGCTTAGAGACCCTAGTTCTTAACCCAAGCATTGCTACCACTTAGAAGGTATTTGGGGAAATATGGGGGTTTTTTGGTTGTCAGAATGACAAACAAGAGTTAACTGGCATTGAGAGGATAGAGGCTAAAGATTCTAGGGTTCTTGCAATGCACATGGATGGCAGTACTGGCAACTTCTAAATTTCTCTGGATTTTCCATGATTCTTGAATATCGTGCTAAAGTGAATTGCATTAAGGTTAACAATTTGTTTTGTCGATATATTCTGAATGTTTCAGTATGTGACTGCCATGTAAATCAACAGAATATTGTACATTGTTTTGTTCTCAACTTTTCAAGAGTTTATTTCAGAAAATAATGTGACCAAGGGAATCATCATTAGTGATACCAGAGATAACAAGCTACCCACCCTAAATACTAGTCTGCCTTTAGAGCTGTCACCTTCAAATATATAGCAGAGAAGATTTGAGGCTCTTCTTTAAATATAGAGGGAATCAAATCCAATTACATTAGGAGGTACATAAAATTTAAGGATCTTATCAACTATTATTAATATCATAAAATATTTCATCTTACTGTTTATTGATTTTTAAATATTTTGTAGAGCCGTAATAAGTATATGCTGTGACATTACTTACTGAAAATTTTATTGAATTACTGCTTCGTTTTTCAAGTCATCCTCTCTTCCCAGTTTCTTCCCCTACCACCCTTCCACCTCCTGCAAAATGATTCCTAGGGTAGACAGCAGGAGGTCATTTCTCAAAAAGGCAAAATCACATTAAAGTTTTAAATTAAAGGCCTTGTTACACACACACACACACACACACACACACACACACACACACACACACACTGGGACAACCATTCCAATGATACTGGGGATACTGACTATCTATTACCAAGCTAGTAAAATAGCTTGACCCCGTGGTGGACTCGGTGGAATCTATTATACTTCCTCTTATGTCATTTATATTAGCTTCATCCTTGCCTCCTCATGCCAGAAGCTCTATTTAACTAAAGCATCAGGCAAAGTCAGTTGCAAGTTTTTCCAACCTCTTTTCATGACTATTAAACATCTCCCAACTCCTTTTTGCAGAAAGTAGGGCTGGCTTAAGTCTTGGCCTTGCATGGTGATTTTTCCTAGTTAAATTTAGGTTTAATATATAGAATAAGGTACATACATGTAGACTCTCTGTAAACGACCATCCAGGTCAAGGTGCAGCTCTTTTCCAGCACTCAGCAGTTTCCCTAAATCACCTTCCCAGTCAGTGTTCCCCATGCTGTTCTGGTAAAGGTGAACACTGTTCTGATTTCTATAATCATAGATTAGTTTTATATTAAGTTGTACTCTTTGGCTTCTTTAATTCAACTTTATATCTTAAATCTATTCATGCTGTTGCACTGTATGGCTATACCATGGTTTATCTATTTGAGTGCTGATAGACATTTTGCTTTGGACTGGGTCTTTTTTTGGGTTTTTTTGGTAAAATATACATAACATAAAGTGTGTCATTTTAACCATTTTTATGTGTACAGTCCAGTGGCATTAACTATATTCACATTGTAAGGCAATCATGACCACGATCCATCACCAGAACTTTTTAATCCTCCCAAACTAAAACTCTGTGCCCATCAAACAATAGCTCCCTATTTCCTCTTCCCCCCAGCCCTGGCCTACCACCATTTCACTTAAGGTCTATGAGTCTGCCTACTCTGGGTACCTCACATAAGTGGAATTATACAGTGTTTGTCTTTTTGTGACTGTCTTATTTTACTTGGTATATAATGTCTTCAAGGTTTATCTGTGTTGTAGCATATATTACAATTTACTTATTTTATAAAGTTACACAATATTCCATTGTATGTATATAACACCTTTTATTCACTCATCTGTTAATGGATATGCATTGTTTCCACATCTTGACTATTGCAAATAGTACTGCTATGAACATGGAGGCACAACTATCTGTTAAAATCTTTATTTTCAGTTTTTTAAGTAATATACCCAGAAGACAAACTGTTGGATCATATGATAGTTTTATGTTTAATTTTTTTTTTCAGAAACTACCATACTGTTTTCCACAGTGGCTGCACAATTAGATATTACCACCAGCAATGTACAAGTGTTCCAGTTTCTTCACCTCCTTGTCAACATTTGTTATTTTCTGTTTTTATTTTAATAATAATCATCCTAATTGGCATGAGGAGGTATCTAATTATAGTTTTAATTTTCATTCCCCTAATGAGTAGTGATAATTAGTATATTTTCATGTGCTTATTGGCCTTTTTTCTATCTTTTTTGAAGAAATATCTATTCACATCCTTTGCTCTTTTTTTTCATAAAATTGTTTGTTTTGTTATTATTATTGTTGGGGCTGAAGACTTTGTAATCCCTTTTTTCTGCAGGGTAGAATTCTTCACATATGCTCATTTCTGTACACAAAAAAACAGCCCACTTATCTCTATATTTTTCTCTAATTTTGGATCTATGAAGGCACTACTCTTTCTTAATATATTAAACACGGTAATGCATTTTAATTTTCTTTTTTTACATGTTATTCATTGTTGTTATGTGTTTGGAATAGAGGAAGAGCTTCAGATTATCAACTGTAAAAAATGAGCTGAATTGGAATTCTCTTTTCTCCCCCATATATTTATGAGGACTGTGGAAAATATATTTGTAATCAAATAATTACAATTGTCACTCTAAAAAATACTAGTTTAAATAAATGCTAAAAATATAAACATGGCATGCATGAATAATTTTTAATGAGCATCACATTAGTGCTCCAGAGAGATCAGGATGGGAGGAAAGATCAGCACTTCCGGCAGAGGTGTCCAGATGGGGAGGTGGGGAGTAGTTAGAGATTAAGCATGTCTGCCTCACAAATATTCAAAGTGTCATTCCACTTTACAGAAGACCAAAAAGCTTAGCGCAGCTTATCTCAGCCTTGACATTATTATTTTAGATAATTCTTTGTTGTAAGGTATTGTGCATTGCGGGATGTTTAGCAAAATCTCTGGTCTCAACCCACTAGTTTGCAGCAGCACTTCCCCAGGCCCATTATTAATTCAAAAATGTCTGCAGATATTGCCAAGTGTGCTTTGGAAGTAAAATTTTCCCTGGTTGAGAACCACTGCTTTATGACTATGAGCATGACTTAAGGGTGTGAAATAGAGTGTCCCTCAATAGAGAGAAAGTGGCCGGCATTATAGCACAGTACTCATGGTGAAATGTATGGTGGTAATATTTAAAAGTCACAGATCTTTGTTTGAATGTGAGATGCCACTGTAAGTTTGCTCAACCATGTTTCCTTCTAGTTTTTTTCACCTTAATTAAGAAAAAGAGGGACTAACACCACATAACCACTCTTTACATGTGTTAAAAGTAGCCTCAGATTACTGGAAACAGAGAAAACACTTGAGAAAATCAAATAGATTTTTCTCATTTCAAGAAAACAGAAGGAAGTCAGTATTGTAAGGACACCCGGCAGATTAGCATCATAACAGGGCAGAGGCAGACACTTCACCCTTGAGGTAAGACAGGGGATGATCATGTGCTGGAAATGGCTAGAGGTTAATAAAGCAGTGAGGGAATCAAGTAACATCAGAACTTCAGGAGGCCTAATGGTTTTCTTATAGATGGGTCTTACATAAATAAGACTGAGATTATCCTACAAATAGCCTTGTTTAAAAACATACTGGAAACCTTTTGACCTGAGTTGGATGCCCCTCGTCAATCCCAGAATTATTTAATGCATGATATTAGTCAGGCTTGAATGAACTTCTCATCATTTACTACTGGTCACACCAGGCTAACAGGGTCTGGTCTAAGAAGACTCAAGATCTCCTAGGTTAGTAGTCAGAATGATGGAAGTTTTCCCAGAAGCATCTGGGAGTCACACTAACAGGCCTGTGGCCAGTGTAGGGCTTATCCTGCAACTGAATCCCAGGAAGGATTGCTTGAAGAATGAAACAGGATTAAATGAAACAGGGAAAAAGAAGTTCCTTTTCATAGGTGCTCAGTGAAAAGTAGCATCATTATTATACTTATGACTGTTATAATTTTATTGTTGTCCTTCATGTAGCAGAATGCAAATATTTGACATTGAGATCACTGGTGGAAATAGGTTCCCAGCACTGACTTCTTCTGGCCTGCTGTGTAGCAAAGACCTTCTAGATCATAAATTAGGTCTCTTGGTTGCCTCTAGAAGAGAATATTTAAATGATTATTTCTGCCTAACAGTCCTTTAGCATATATCCAGGAAAGAAATAACTGAAGCCTAAAAAATCTGGATAGATTTAAGAAACAGAGAAAGTATATGTAGCTAAAAGAAATAAAAATATCTTTTAGGTTTCTGCAAAAGACTCAGAAATATGTGTCTTATCTCTGATAAAGAGAATGATTTCTCTTCTAATGTGTTCCTATGGCCACTAAATTTCTTAAAGTGAATTTTTGAAAATCTTTTAGGTAGAACTGGTTTGAGAAACTGGGAAAACAGGATTCAGGATTTCTTTACTCTGCATTTTAGTCCTGCAGTATGAGAAAGTCAAAGGATGGAATGTTACATGGTCACACTTCGTTGTTAAACTGTCACAGCTATAGTTAAAAGCACTATGGGCTCACTTTGTGTAAACTAGGCTAATTAACAGGACGTGATTTTTTATATGTACAGTTAAAAGTACTGTATGTTTACCCCGTGTAAACCAAGCTAATTAACAGTAAGTTATTTGTAACTTTTTCTCTGGAAGTTGCTGATAAATGTTAAGGAAAACAATTTAACTTAATCATCTTGTATCACTTACAAATTTTAAGAGTATAATTATTACCTATCTTATAAATTGGTCACAAACTAAAGTCAACAACTTGTTAGAAAATCAGGGGACAACTGAGAAAGTATGATATTTCTTAATTGTACTAATAAACTATCTGAATCATAAATTGATTTTGATAAAGTATAGATATGATTGATCTTATTTGATAATTTATATTTTGAGATTATGGAAAAGAGAAACATTAAGATTACAATGTGGGAATTAATTATAAAGCAGGGATATGCAAAGTTACTTAGTGTTCTATAATGGGTCCCAGACCAAAGTAGCTCTTAAAAACAAAACAAAACAAAACAAAACAAAACAAACAAAACCAAAAAAACCTCTGTCATTTGGAAGGAGGATGAACAAGCTAGGAAGGTTGAAAAAGAGGTGAGTTGGACAGCACACACTGTCTGTGCCCAAGTCATTGCTGCCCAAAGATGGGGTGCCCTGTCTCAATTCATCTCATATCTCTGTCCTTATAGCAAAAGTGAACCTATCGTCAAGGCCATCATATATTCTATATCATCCAATATATGACTCATTCATCTAATCTCTTTTGTTCTAATTTCATGTTCATCAAGCCACTATTTGATTATAATATGGTATTCTAGGCATCAAGGAGAAAAATACAAGTCATGCCAGTGTGAGCATATCAATTCTAGTGCTCACTGTAAATAAAAATTGTGATTCTGTCCTATACATTATATCTGTGAGTAACATAGGTTTTCTTCCAAAATATGTATGACCCTTCAGAGGCTGATAGGTCAAAATTCTGATCCTGCAAAACAGCAGTCTAGCCTTCAGTCTGTGGTGGATCCACCATGATTAATGCCACTTTGTAATGTTCCTTAGTGACATCCAGTTGGCTTCCCTAAGTGACAACCACCTCTCTAACTTTCTTAAAGTATTTACACAGTATATAAGCAGTCTTCATCGGAGCAGTAAACTAAATAAGCATGTATATTGGTATTACTCTGAATTCACAATTACCAATTGCAATTTGGCACAATTAGCTCATTCTTCCAACCTCTAAAGAAAATTATTTCCTGTCTTCCTCATTCCCCACAAACATCTTGCATCGCCCCTCATGAATCACTTTCAGTGGACAACCTTCCCTCACAATTCCCAACAAAAACAGAAGACATTCCATCACTTAATCCACAAATTTATCTGAACCTGTGATTATTTCAAGGGAAAGAGTTTTATTTCTTTTTTTGAAAGTCTTATTTATTTTTTTAAAATGTTGAAAAATAAACCCATGTCTGTTTATGTTCCTGGCCATCCTTTCTCTAAACTTTTGGGGAGGGTATTTTATTTCAATCTCAGAGGTGCAAGTCTAATCTATCCTATATTCTTGGATTCTATCCCAATCTACATTCTTAGGATTTTGTTCCACCAAGTACCTGCCTCCTTTCTATCAATCTTTGTTCACTCTACTTGGTCCTCTTCACCAACATTGAATTATGCTTTTTTTTCCAAATTAAAAGCAATAGAAACAAATAATCAACAGACTTACCCCTGCTCCTCATATCTATTATCAACCTATCATGCAATCTCCTTCTCTCTTCTTGTTTTCAAGCCAGATCTAAAGATTTGATGCCATTCCTCTTCAATTCCTTGCCCTTAATCCATTCTATCACAACATCTTCATTAAAAGCTTACCTTCTAAAGTCACCACTGACTTCCATTTGTTCTATTTAAAGGAAAATTTTATTTTTTCATTGTAAGGAATGTTGCACCATTTAAGGGGAGATGAATCTCTTCTTAAGACATTCTTCTCTTTGCTCTTATTACTCTCCACCCTCCTAACCCTCAAGTCCCTGTTTTTAGACTCCTTGGAGGTTTCTCCTACTCCACAAAGTTTTAGAAGCAAACCAAGGCAAATAGGGTTAATGTCCAAACTAACTGAGATCAGTTTTTACCACCAGCAACTGGGGTGGGGAGGTTAGGGCCATCCCCTAGATGGGAAATACTATAGGAGGAAACCCCTTAGGAATGGGAGGAAGAGCCCTTCACTGAATTTTGGACATATTTTGAGATGCCTATGAGACACCTAATGGAAATACTTGGTAGGCATGTGAAAGGGAGATTGGAATTCAGATAATAGAAGATAGATAAGTGCAAAAAATTTTTTCTGGTAAATAATGGTCAAAAGCCTGAAATAAATAGCATGATCCAGGGAATGAGTGTGTAACAGTGCATAGCACAATTATGGTTCCCTGATATCTGGTCCCTGAGGGATTTCAAAATACAAGGTTGTATATATGGTATTTGGAGCCTGGAAATGAATAAGATCAACTATGGAAAACATAAGGATTCTAAAGAAAGGGGGTTCAGGATCAAGTTCTGGGCCCAGCAAATTTTACAGGCTTAACAGAAAAGGAGGCTCCAGCAAGAAGACTGAGAGGAATAGCTAATGAAGTGTGAATATATCTGGGAGACTGAAGTTTCAAGGACAGTATGAGAAAAAACTATCTCCTTCATGGAAGGAACGGATGGAGGGGAGGGGAGGGGAGGGAAGAAAGGAAAGACAGAAGGGAGAGAGCATATACTATGATTTGACTGGTATCCCCAGAAATACCTATGTTGAAGTCATAATCCCTGGTACCAATGAAAGTGGCCTTATTGGGAAATAGGGTCTTTGCAGATGTAATCAAGTTAAAAGGAGCACATACTGAATTAGAGTGAATAGATTACAAGGGGGAAATTTAGACACAGACAGACTCAGAGGGAAGACAGTCATGTGAAAAAAGAGGCAGAAATGGGAGTAATGAAGGTATAAGGCAAGAAACTCCAATGATTGAAGGCAACCACCAAAAACTAGGGATAGGCAAGAAAGGATTCTTTTCTACAGCGTTAAGAAGGAGTGTGGCCCTATTAACAACTTGATTTCAAATTTCCAGCACAGCCCCCCCTCCCCCCCGCATTGAGCTGTGCGAGAATAAACTTGTATTGTTTTTAAGCCACTAAATAGGTGGTGATTTGTTAGGCAGTGTTAAGGAACTACGGTAGTACAGAGATGGAAGAAGGTCAAGTGGACATTTACAATGTATCCACTTTAACATAAATTTCTCTTCGCAGGGAGGATGTAAGTTTTACTCAAATTCTCGTTTAAATATGTATCATGTTTTCTAGATAATGGTTTCCTTTTAAAAACTTCAAAATCATTTACATGCTATGTTAATTAAAAAGAGAAGTTTCTGCTAAATATCCTTGAAATAAAACTCATGTTGAAAAGTAAACTATGTTAATTGAGAAGAACATGAATTCTGTATTTTCTAGACACTAAACACATTTTATTTTTTTGTTGTTCCTCAGTCATGCCATGTTTCACAGACTTCATGAAGACCTATGTGTTTTGCACTTGCTCAAGGAGCATTGGAGTATAAAATGATCTTATAGAAAATAGCAATAATCATGGTTTTCTTTGATATTACCTCTCATCTTCTACATTGAGGAGGAACTGAAATTATGCAGAGTCACAGAAATGACTGATTCTGAATATGTATTTTAACAAAAAAATTCTGATTTACTTTTTAAAAGTTTAGGTCAACAGCAACAGTCACTTTCAAAATGTTATTACTTATTAGTGTTTCTGATTATAAATTAAATACATGTCCATTAGATGGAATTTGGAAATCCAGATAAGCACAGAGGTGAAAATTATGGTCATTCACAATTCTTACCACTCAAAACAAACTACTATTAACATGGAGTATATCTCTAGTATTTTATCTATGCACATAATTTTTACCATGGTTTAGGTCATGTATGTTCACTTAGGAGCCCTAGTTTTCATTTATGTTGCATTCTAAGAATTTGTACATATCATAAAAATATTTTTAACTCATTTAATGGTGCAATAATATTCCATGGTTTGGGGCTCTCACAATTTATTTAATCACTCTCTATTGTAACACACTTAGGGTTTTTTAATATTATCTCTACTGTAACACACTTAGGGTTTGTATGCTGTTATGAGCATACAAAGATATTTCAGTGCCCACATATTTGAATATTTCTGAACATGTAGAATTACAGTATCAATATTAATAATATGTTGAATGACAAGTATATTAACATTAAAACTTAAAAGGAAAATATAAAAGCGTGACTTATTTTGAAAAGCAAAGCAATGTATATGTCCTAAAGTTTTACAAGAATCAATATTAACCATTAGCCCTGATTAATGAAGAATTCTGCACAAAGCGCTAAGATACTCCCCCAACCCCATTTCATAATGGTAAGACTGAATATTCTGGAAACCGCAGGTATAAGCTGAAGAGATATTGTCACACTCCACTCATGTAGGAAATGCCATTACATGTGGACTTTCTCAGGAGCATACCATTAAAATTACACTTGAAACTAGCTCTCCACTTGCTACAAGAGTAAAGTACACTAATGATATGACTGAATTATTTGTGCAGGAAGAACTACAGGTATTTGTATGTAATCATGCTATGAACTTTCATATGTCTTTAGGAGTATGTTTAATTATAATGCTTGAGTAATTATTTTATAAAATCATAACTTGTTCAATTTAAAAATGAATGAATGACCATGGACAAATTACTTCACGCTTGTATTTCCTACATGGAAAACAAGTAAAACAATGATTTATAGGGAGCAAATAAAAATATGTAAAAAATATAGACTCATTTTTAAAGTTATTGTTACTACCATTATGAACAAATAACAGATTATCATAATTTGAATATTTAAGAATGTCTGTTCTTACAAATTTTTTCTACTGTTATACTACATTCTAAATTGTGTTTTCTAATTTTTCCCCCAAATTCTTACATTAGAAGAAAGTGCCAAAAACATATCAGCTTTACTCTAAGGTTCATAAAATCTTCATGTGAAAACAAATCACTGAAGCAGTACTGCAGGGATATTACATCCTGGGCTGCTGTTAATAATGTGTGAAGTATTGGAATATTCAACAAATATAGCATATCAAATCCATAAAAGGTTGAGTTCATAAAACACCATAGAACAAACTTTGCAATCCCTCATAAAATATTTTAAAGCAATTTAGTAGTTTGCTTTCAACTGGAAATGAGAGAATATTCATCCGATCTTTGGAAATTTTATTTAAATTGATAAGATTTAATATAAACTAAAATCCATAAGTTAAAAAATATCTTTTGCAAAAAAAAAATTGATAACTTCCATGATTTGAGTGACATAAACATTTTAAAAAGAGTCTATTATACTGGAAATCAAACAGGTATAATGACTTTCTTTTCGAACAAGAAAGAAGTTAGTTTTTTTTAGTGGCAACTATTTTATTGATAGATGCTTTAAAATGCGCTACTTTCCTTAGGTGTTGTGTTGTTATTAAAAGGTCTTTAATAACAAGTTTAATAAATAGTCATCTCAAATATTCTGATTTAAAATATTCTGACTTCAATTGTGACACAGTTTTAAAGCTCTTTCCCACTACTTTTATCTTCTTCTATTTAATTTCTGTTGTTTTTGTCATATCTAACATTCTCTTCATTCTCTAATCTGGGTGCTCATTTTATGACAGCTGATCTAAAGTGAAAGTTTTAAACTGAATCTTTTAAATGGTAGCTTTTAATTTTCTATCATTTGTTTTGCTTGAATCATAATTGTACATGGCCCACATTAATTCTGCTTTTAGAGATTTGACTTTTTCTTTGAACTGTCATATGAACAAGATTGTATTTCTAACAGTCCACAAATGAGAAAAGATTCTATTCAGTTCCTCTTCTCATATTTCCCACCCATTATTGTCACTGCCTTCAAACAAACAAATCAGGGGCAATCTTCGATCATTTTTCTTTCATCTCACTTGGCTAGATTTACTCTTCCCTTCAGGAAACTTCTGAAATTTAACCCTTTCTCCATTAAGAAATTGCTGGGAAAACTTCACACATATTTTAATGTTACCATATCAGTTTCTGCAAATTTCTCCGTCATGCTACATATCCCATCAAACTCCAGGGCGGATATTATACGTATGCAAAAATAATTTTCCACACTAAAGTCATCATTTAATTCATTACCTGAATCAGTTTTTTAGATTGCATAACTATTATTTTTTCATTTGTAAGTCGTTTTTAATTATACTCCCACAATAATTCCTTTTTTCCCAATCAACTTCTTTGTTGGTTTTGTTTTTATTTAGCATTTATTCCATTTACTCTCTTCATGCCTACTTATTATTCCTACTGTTATAAAAAATTAAGATCACTTAAATGGTACAAACTTTATTCAACACTTCTTGCAGTGGACAGTCTACTTTAGGAGAACTGTCAAATTCAGCAGGTAAAGAATAAAGCACAATGAAAAAAAATGAATAAAAACTATCTGATTGGCTGAGGTCACATAGTCAACTTTGTTTGGAGCGACAACAAACAAGGAAATAAGCACAGGGCCCGGAGTCAGCTTGGTGTATGGGAACTGGCCGACTGGATATACAGTAGGCTTTCCATGTCTACAGGTTTTAAATTCACAGGTTTCACATCTGTGGACTCAACCAACCATGAATAAAAAATATTTTTTAAAAATTCCCAGAAAGTTCCAAAAAGAGCATTGCTTAAATTTGCCACCTATCAAGCACTACACTGAATTTACTCGAAGTGATGTGTTAGACATACCCTGCTATAGCCTACATAAAAATAGGTTATATAAAAATACTATACCATTTTACATGAGGGACTTGAGCATCCATGGATTTTGGTATCTGTGGGGAGTCCTGGAACCAATTCCCTTAGGATATAGAGGGAGGACTGTGCTACTTTTCTGGTCAAGCAAAGCATCTATAGGGACTTGAAAGTTATACAAGTTTCAGGTTGCTGATGTGGCACTCTGGGCAGGAGTAGCTCCATGTTAGGCCTAGTAAGGTACATTTTAAATTAAAAAGTTGATAATCTCTCCCCACTATTTTTTTGTCACCAAATAATCACTTATCAAAAGGTGACCAGCAATAGTCCAGAAAATTTCTTGAAGTTCAAATACTTCAGTTGTCTTTACGAAAATTTGAATATTTAAAAACTTAATCTTTGATTTTAACCCTCTGACATCATACTTTATTCTATACTGTCTTTGGTCTAGCACTCACTTATGAAGCAGGCTCCATTAACCTTTTGATTGAGTTGTGTTTTCTAAACTTTTACTTTTAAAAGTAAAAAAAAAATCTTTTTAAAGTTCATCTTTTTGAATCAAGAATGTGCTTCCCCATAGACATGAGTTTTAGACAGAAGTCTTGGAATCCTAAGGTGGACACCCAAAACTGTTATTTCATCTATAATGTAGCTAAACAATGGTGCAACTATTGTACCTAATTTTTTGACATTAATTTTCAGAGAAAACATATTTCTTTAGTTTCGATCTGTATGTAAGAACCCATCTACATTTACCATGTTTTTGGTGATGAGACTGCCCCTGCCTAACTACTGGCTGGGTGATCTGCAATAAGGTACTCAGCCTCTCTGACTCTCAACATCCGCATTTACAAAATGGCGGTAAGAATAGTACCTCTTTAATAGAATCATTGTGAAAATTAAATGAAAGAGTCTTGTAGGGTTAAATCAGATGCAAGAAGGTTTCTGAAGGCATCAGGGAAAGTTCTTCCTCATTCTTAACCTAGCAGAGGTTGCGGTCAAAAAAATTACCACATAGGTCACATGTATCTGAGAGATAACATTCATTACTAGTGTGCGCTGAAATGTGGGAAAAAAACAACTTAAATGGTAGAAAGTCTACTTGTCCCTCAAAGGTCTTGAATGAAAAACTAGTTAGCTCTGATTGTTTCTGACAAGTCTCACTTAACCACAAACTCTGGTTGAAACTGACACTAGAGACAGGAAATGGAGAAATGGAAAGAATCTGGTTTCCCTGAAGACATTGTTCAGCTGCTAAATCAAACAGTTTTGAAATCCACTCAGGTTAAGATATGAACATTCTTCTTGCAAATTTATATATTCATTACTATCATTCAAGCCAATTTGAGTTGAAAATTCTATTGTTGTTTTTTAAATCAATAGCTTTATTTTTTTCTCCCTATACATTTAGAAAGTGCTGGCAAGGATGTGGAAAAAGGAGAACCCTTTTGCACCGTTGGTGGGAATGCAGACTGGTGCAACCACTGTGGAAAACAATATGGAGATACCTCAAAAAATTTAAAATGGATCTGCTTTTTGACCCAGGGATTCCAATTATGGGAATATATATGAAGAAACCCAAAACACTAATTTAAAGAACATCAGTACACCTATGTTCACTGTAGCGTTATTTACAGTCACCAAGATATGGAAGCAGCCCAGTGTCCATCAGTAGATGAGTCGATAAAACAACTATGGGATGTTTACACAGTGGAATACTACTCACCCATAAAAAAAGAAAAGTTTACTCTTTGCAACAGTATGGGTGGACCTGGAGAACATTATGCTAAGTGAAATGAGCCAGCCAGAGAAAGACAAATACCATATGATTTAACTAACATGTGGAATCTAATTAACAAACTGAACTAATAGGGAAAATGGGAACAGGCTCATAGATGAAGGGCAGGATGACAGTTAGTGAGGTAGGGGGGCGTTAAGGGGTGGAGGGAATGAGTAAAAAGGAAAAAGGACTCATGGACAACCATGTGGTGATGGCTGGGGGAGGGAGTATAAGGGGACTAAATGATAATGGAAAAAATACAATAAAGGAAATACTTTCTAACAAAAAAAAAAAAAAGTAGGGCTGAGAAGAGGTTTCGTGAAACAGACTAGAGGACTATATACAAAGTCAGGAGTCCCAAATAGGGAGGACAAAGTGCACAGACGAAGTGCTTTCCCCAGGGCCCCAGCAGCCTAAAACTCTCCCATCAGGGAGGCAAGCTCTTTTTTTGTTAGATATAAAAATCTTAGACTTCTTTTTTAAAAGATTTTATTTATTTTAGAGAGAGGGGGAAGGGAGGGAGAAAGAGAGGGAGAGAAACATCAATGCGTGAAAGAAAACATCCACTGGTTGCCTCTCGTATGCCCCTCTAACTGGGGACCTGACTCACGACCCAGGCATGTGCCCCTGGCCTGCAGCCCAGGCATATTCCCTGACTGGGAATCAAACTGGTAACCTTTCGGTTTGCAGGACAATGGACAATATACTGAGCCATACCAGTCAGGCTGGATATAAAAATGTTAAACAATATATTATAAAATTGAATCTAATAATATAGAAAAATATATCACTTTTATCTCAGTAATACCGGGTTGGTTAAAACTTAGAAAATCAATGTAATTCATCTTTGTTTTTAATTGAATTTTTTGGGGTGACATTGGTTAATAAAATTATATAGGTTTAAGGGGTACAATTCTATAATATATCATCTGTATATTTTATTGTGTGTTCACCACCCCAAGTCATGTCTCTTTCCATCACCATTTATCCTCCCTCTTTAATCTCCTCTACCTCCCTCCCCCCTTCACTTCCTTTTGGTAACGACCATACTGTTGTCTATGAGGGTTTTGGGTTTTTTTGCTTAATCATTTCATCATTTTCACCCAGTCCCACTACCTTATCCCCTCTGGCAGCTCTCAGTCTGTTTACTGGATCTATGAGTCTGTTTGTGTTTTGTTTGTTAGTTTGTTTTATTCATTAGATTCCACATACATGTGAAATTATATGGTATTTGTCTTTCTCTGACTGGCTTATTTCACTTACTATAATGTTTTCCATGTCCATCCATGGTGTCGTAAAAGGTAAGCTTTTGAGTTCACCTGAGGAATCGTGTCGAGCTTCAGAAGTCTGCTTCCTGCATATTTACTCTTTTTTTTAAGTCTTCACCCAAAGATATGTGTATTGATTATAGAGACAAAGGAAGGGGAGGAGAGACAAAAAGAGGGGCAAAAAGAGAGGAGGGGAGAGGGAAACACTGATGTGCAAAACATCAATTGGTCGCCTCCAGTATGCAACCCAAGAAGGGAGCGAGCCCACAACTCAGGTATACCCAGGTCTGTGCAGAAAGTATATAGTCATGTATTATGAAAAATAAAGACACCTATTGAAGAAGATATAAGAAAGATTGTATATAGGACAATGATGCCTCTGTCCCCTTCAGAGTAGGCACCTTGGGACCTCACACAGTTCTCCCAGTATCTCTTCTTCCATTGTTCAAAACACTCTGCAAAATCCTTTGTTGGAACTGCCATCAGCTGCCCCGACATATTTTCCTGAATCTCATCAACAGTCTGAAATCTCTTCTCTTCCAAGGTGATTTGAGTTTTGGAAAAAGCCAGAAATCATAGGGTGCCAAATTGGGGCTCTAGGGGGGCTGAATCTCATTGACAGTCTGACATCTCTTCCCTTTAAAAGGTGATTTTAGTTTTGGGAAAAGCCAGAAGTCACAGGGTACCAAATTTGGGCTGTAGGGAGGCTGAGTCACCTGGGTGATTTGATATTTCACCAAAAAACTCTACATGAAACATGACGCGTGAGCAGGCACGTTGTCATGATGAAGCTGCCAATCACCAGTTGTTCATAGCTGTGGTCTTCTGAATCATCCAAATGTTCCCATGGAGGAATTTTCAGGCCTAATGCAAAATTTGATGCAGATTTGTTGCTCTGCTTGCTCATTTTGAATCCAATAGCCACAGAGTACACATACTCACTCAATGGCGTCTACCGCCCCCACTGACTAGTACAGTGAAGCCAACATTGTTCATACATAGGCATCCCAGTCTATTCTCCTTTGCTGCCAGGTTACATTAATGTCACAAAAACTGTTCTCATTAATAATGGCTGGACTTTTTCTGGACATATGCCCTGACAGGGAATTGGACCCACAGCCTTTGGGTGTATGGGATGATGTTCCAACCAACTGACCCACCTCTCCAAGGCTGAATACTTATTCTTGATGGCAATGAATTTCGGTAAGTTTTCCTTTACTTTCATAACATTTTTGGCCATGTGCTACATGGCTTCCAATACTTCATTCTCTGTGTATCTAGTGTGCTATTGCTACTTGACGTTCCATTTCCTTGGCCTAGAAACTTCTGGGACAAACAGGAGGCAGTGCTGGCTCAGAAGGGTGATAACACATTGCGTCCTAGTCAATGAGAGTCAGTGTCATCAAATATTTGGCTCAAGTGTGCTGCTCTCCAACCTCACCTTCCCTGGTTTTTGATGTCCACCTTAAGAAAGGTAGTGGCAAAGATCAATCCAACTCAAATTTCATTTCTTTCAAAATTAGAGTTTCCATTTCTTGGATTTGGGAACTAGTGTACACATTGTCTTTGATATGAAGGTTTCAATATTTGGAGAAAACATCTCCTCATGCTTGGAAGCCATGAGCAGAGCTATCATCCCAACCAGCTGAAGCTTCTTAGGAGAAACTGGCTGAACTTCTAAAAATTGATCCATAATTGTGACACATATGTGCAGAGCAGCAGCCTAAACTTGGAGTGGATTCACACCAGGATGACACATGTACATCTGTTTATATCTCATTGTCCACTCAAGAAATTGTGGATTTATGCCCTGGCCATGTGGCTTAGTTAGTTGAAGCCTTGTCCAGTACACCAAAAAGGTTGCAGATTCCATCCCCGCTCAGGGTACATACCTAGGTTGTAGGTTCCACCCCGACAGGGCACATACAGGGGGCAACCGATTTGTCTCTCTCCCTCTCTCTTTTCCTCTCCCCATTCTCTAAAATCAATAAACATATCCTCTGGTGAGGGTTTAAAAAAGAAAGAAAGGAATGTGGATTTATGAATGGAAGAACCTCAGGATGCCTTAGATACTGATGGATATCCTTCCTGTAGTTGCTGCAGAGCTGAAGGTTCTTCCAATCTTCATTATCAGTATCCTTGATTTTGCAAAGCGAGGCACCAGAGAAAGCTTGTCAGAGGTTCTCCTCCTTCATGGAGATATCCTCAGGTGTGGGAGGAAAACCCCTTGGAGCCAACATTTTCATTGGTACTGGTTCCGCAGAACCACTGGTTTCAGTTTGTTGACAGTTATTGTTTTGGTGGGTTGTACAGGTACTGTGGTGTTCTGAAGCTATTGATACTTGTGTGGCTCTGGTTGTAACTTTATTTCCAATTTCTTCTAAAACTTCCTGCCAGAGTGTCACATGACTCTTCACTTTCAAATTAACTTGGGTCAAAATTTTCCAAAGCAATGGACACCGTGGGCATCAGAGTAGTGCCATGAGGGACTGGGGCAGGCAAGAGTGCCAGCTGTGTCCAGGAAGGGACACTGACTGGTGAGGGAGAGCACAGGGTTTTGCAGGGGCATTAGGTCTGCATTCCAACCTCACACCACTGGAGATATTCCCTGTTGTTTTCAAATGAACAAATCTTAAGTAAATTTGGTGACTTATAGACCTTGTGAGAAGCAGAGTGCCATAGGCTACAGATTCAGTGGTCCAAGACAGTCTAAGTCAAAAGTGAGCCCTACCAGTACCTGGATTATTATCAAGTCTGTGGACCCTTGGAGGCCAGTGCAACCCACCTTCTAGAGCTAGCCCTGGGAGTCACGGAGTGGCATAATGAAGTGCTCCAAAAAAATAAAATGAGAAATACAGTAACAATATACATTATTTCATGACAAATATTCTAAGCTATAATACACTCTGTGATTCTGAGAGCTACTGGTGGGACTGGGGAAGAGAGGTATGAGAATTGGCTTCTCCTCATTCTCATAAATGAGAAAATATTATTAGTGTGTGAAGCTCTGAATTTATACTTGTATCAATAAGACACAGAGAAATGGACAATATCTTCAAAGAATAAATGTTTCCTAACTTTTAAATAATTGAATATTGGTTTTCACATTAGAGGATGGGTCCTTAATACATTTTTGCAATATCTTTATTAGCAAAATAAAATTTTGAAAATATGCAATACTTAAAATATGTAGATACTTACAAATATATGTCTATTAAATTAACATAGGTTTCTTGGAATGCAGACAGGGAAAAGTTTTAATTTCACCATTGTCTGTTGGCTTGAAGGGTTGTACACTTGGAGCTTGGTAAGTTTTTACAATCTTTTCACCTCAAAGCATATGGTTTGAATACTGGTAGTGGGGATAAATAAAGAGGAATACCCTGAATAATACCTAGAAACCTGGATATTGTACCATTTTAAAAATTGATATTTTTTACATTTTATGACAGGAAGTGAATGACCGTAAAATTTTTATGACTATACCCATTATTAGCAATATCATTAGCAGGACCAGTATTTATTCTCTTGTCCTGTGGCAGTGAACCAAAAATATTCATTCAGTGTTTTATCTTTAAGACAACTGAATATCCCCACCTAATGTCCATTCAGGACAAGACTTGGATGATTATGGACTCTGGTCCAGTTTATTTCTGAGCTGCTCTATTTTGTACAGCTGTTCCCTCACTCCTAACTCTCTGATGCATCTCCCTGTCATTACCCAGCTCCTGCTTTTGGCAATTTACCCACCATGGCTCTGGTTCTTACTTTGAGTCTGAGGACTTTCCTGCACATTCAACTTTCCAGCATTTCTGGGTTTTGGTAAAATCAGGTAGGTCTCTAGGCACTACAGTAACCTGCAGAGGGCAGCTAATCCATACCCATCCTTCATTATTCAAGCATAATTGTTTCCAAAGTTAAGAGCTTAAATTCCTGTGACTGACCTTTAATTACCACTATCATTAATTTAAAAATAACAATATTTTCATTGACAAAAATAAGGTTAAGAAACAGACTGGTGACATAGATAAAAAGTATTTATAATTATGTGCTATAGATGGCTAAAATTTGATCAATATATTGATCATGTTAAAAATCCATAGAAATATACATTGGGTTGCAGTTTACCATTTTGCTGGAAGTTCAGAGATTATAATTAAGGAGTACTGATGACTTTTGAGAGACATTTTCGTCCCACAAGCTAAAAGTGATATTTGGATAATGCAATGAATATCTAGGCATGGACATAAGATAGATATGAAAATACAGGGCAGGATTATACACCAGATTAGTGCTAGGATTAAAAGCTACATGGACTAGCATTTGCTCTCATTTGTTTTGAACATGACTGGTTCAACTTGATCTATTTTAAACAAAGTCTAGAAGATTTGAGAGTACTGGGGGACCAATTTATGAAAGGAAAGAGTGCTTTTTTTTTTTTCTTTCTCTCACCTACTATATGTAACAGTGTCATATATTAAGCTTATAACTATTTGTTGAGTCAATGAATAAAGATTATAAAATGAGGATCAAAAGAGCCAAATGACTTGCAAGGCAATAGAAGTGGCAATAATAATAATAATAATAGAAGAGAGAAGAAAGCAAGCAAGCAAGCAAGCAAGCTTGGTGTTGAGACTCCCATTTAGTATCCCATCTATTAGAACACTATGAGCAGCTTACACCCAAGCATGTCTTCGGTAAAAACTTAATAGACATATGCACTGAAGTACTAAAAATCAAATACATTTCTATTATAAGCAGACAGGAAACACTTGCTAACAGAAAAAATCATTTGGCCTTATTCAAAATTTTAATGTATTTCTTTCCACTTTCAAGTTTCTCTTTTCATGCTACTGCTTAAAAACACTCAGATACTCTACAAAGCATGTAGTATTTTTGGCAACTATATGGAAGGCCTTTGCTACATTGAGCAAAGGTGTTTTTCCTTTATCTTTCCTGGAGCTGAGCCAGTGGTAATAGTATATTCTATTCTAAAAGGAAAAAATTAATTCAAAAAGTTTGAATAAAATCATTATAAAGTCATTTATTATTAAAAATTAAGAAACTAAATTACCTCAGCAATATTGTACTTCTTGCTATATAACGCATAGAGATTAATAATTTCTAAATTATTTTCCCCTTGTATTCTTTGCTTCCTTTTCTACATGTAATGAGTAATTCTGTATGAGCCTTTTTACTTTTACTGTAACAAGGCAGACAAATGGTTAAATAGAATTGATTCAAACAGAAATGCATTCCTTTGCTCACATTCTAATTTTAAAGAGAGAATATTGTGTGAAGAAAGTGTACTTTCTCTAAATCCTTCTTTTGATAAGCCAGTATGAACATATGTTTGGAATTGAAACTCATATCAAAAAAGCAGCATATCTGCTGCTTCATTATTCAATTTATTAGAATCTCTAAAGTGCTTTTAACAATGTCTAGTCACAGAGCATGTGCTTTGCATAGATTTGAAAACTGAAAACTCAGACACAGTAACAATTCACAGATGTTTGGTAAGGTCACGAGAGGCCTAAATTTTAAGGAATGACCACAAATTTCTAAGCATGCAGTATACTAATCACATGAGAAAGTATTTTTCATTACTTTTTCTTGATTCTGGAGGCAGTAAACTAGAGTTTAATATATAATATTGCTTATTTTTGCTTTCACATAAACAGGGATTTTATTTTTTAAGTTTTAGCAAGTCATTAGGTCTCCAAATTCTATTCCAAGAAGAAAGGATGCCTTGACCCCATTGACTGATGCTACCCACTGCTCCTTTCCTGATGTAAATCAATCATTAATGGGAACTCTGAGAACCAGTGGTTATCACTGTTCTCAGTGATAGGAGAGGGAGGTTAATCTGTAAATTGGAGTCTGAACACCAAGCTTGCTTGCTTGCTTGCTTTCTTCTTCTCTCTTTATTGATTTATTTATTTATTTAGCCACTTATATTGCCTTGCAAGTCATCTGGCTCTTTAGATCCTCACTTTATAATCTTCTTTATTTACTGACTCAACAAATCACTATAAGCTAAATATATGACAGGGAGGTTAATCTGTGGTTCTGGTAAGAACCACATAGGCGATGGGGTTTCTTAAGATGTAACTTTCCAGGCTCAGCCTCTGAGATTTTGATTCGGGAGGCCCAAACGGGCCCTGGGATGTGCTTGTTTGATAAACTCCTTCAGGTGTTGCTGACTCCAGGGACTTTTCAATAGCATGAGACAGTATTATCATCTTCCTTTTACAGATGAGGCAATATGGAAACCTGGAGAGGTTAAATTACATGACTAAAAGTACAAAACTAACTTTAAAAACAAAAATAACTCCTGGTGAATTCAGCTGGCTTTGCAAAATTAGAAATTTAATTAGAAATTCAATGCTGTTGACATGACAGGGGTTAATATGGATCCAGTTTTAAAGATTTCCCAAACGAACTCTCATCCTTAAACAGGACACTATCTTTATTCCTTACTTGTTCTTCAATCCACTCTAGTAATTCTGAAGTTTGTTTTGTGTATTTCAGTTCAATTTAGCAAATATTTACTAACCACCCACAATGTGTAAGGCACCATCCTAAAGCATACACTTATTTTATCTTCTTCCTACTTTAATGGAAACATTTTTGACTATTTATATTTGTTTTAATTTACAGCTCAAAACAAATGAGAGAATTATAGCTTATCAAACTTGATATTTAAAAAATGACTAGCAACTTCATCATATTTCCTATTTAACATTCTTTGCACTTTTAGATTGATTCAGTAAATTAATTAGCTACTGAGGTGATATAAAACCTTAATGTGTTATGAATTTTTAATACAGCAATTTTTCTGTTCATAGTTAAAATATGCTTCTGGCACTACTTTTTGAAGTACAGAACATTTGCACCTAATTTTCTCTTCTGTTCTAAATTGAGAAATAGTATTTCAAATACAAATTTCTAAAATAAGCTGCGCTGATAGACATAATAAACAAAAATAACAATCAAAGATATTGTCCAGGAAAAGTTGAATACAGTAGATGGTCTAAAAATACGCTACTACCTACTCCTTCCGCTAAAATGCATATGTTCACCCTGACACATACTCACATACTATTGACGGCTCTCATGGACAAGCACAATTATTAAGTAGGAAGTCTTGAGTATAGAAAGGATATTAATATGTCCTGTTTATCTGTTAATAATGGTTAACGCATTGGACATTTCCGTGTGCCAGACTCTGCTATGTGCTTCAAGTAAATTACTCTCATTTAATTTTCACAAACCTTATTATGATCTTCATTTTACAGATATGAAAACTGAGACTTGGTGAGGGTAAGTTTTCCAAGGTGGCACAAGCTGACAAGTGGCAGAGCTGGCATTTGAGTTGAAATCGTCTGACTAGAATTTGCACTTTTAACCACAGTGCTGAAAAGTCTCCACTACCTTTGAAATTATTAAATAACTTATTTAGAGGAATGAATAGCTAATTGGATAGAAGATATGTGTGCCTCAAGCTTAAAGCAGGTTTGTATTTCAAGCACAGTTTTTCACACTTCTTTTACCATTCACATAAAGCACTTCTGTCTTATTATCCATAATCTAAAGATATTTGGAAAAGAATTAATATAATCAAAAAAATAGGCTAGTCCTTCATATTATAACTTTCTCTTACCAGCCTCTTCAGTGCCTCTATTTTTATTATTTTTTATTAAAAGCCTAAGTGACTCTTGGTGCCGTGGCCGGTATGGTTCAGTTGGTTGGAGCATCAGCCCATAACCAAAAGGTTGTGGGTTCAGTTTCTGGTCAGGGTACATACCTAGGTTGCGGGTTTGATCCTGGTCCAGGCGCATACGATTCCTGGTCTTGGAATGTACTGGAAGCAAGCAATTGATGTTTCTCTCTCACATCGATTTCTCCCTCCCTTTCTCTCTAAAAAAAGGGAAAAAGTGTCCTCAGGTGAGGATTAAAAATAAAAATAATAAAAAATAAAACCAGAGTGACTTTTTGATGTTATATCAGGGATCACTACATGTTGCTTCATCAAGCTATTTCAAATGTAATTTAGATGTTTTAAAAGACAGAGTACCTGTTTGGAGAAGCGCATTAAAATATTAATATTTTTACAGATTTGATTTTAAAAGTGGTTTCCAGAACATTCTTACTCCTCCTTAATTCAAAGACACATGCATAAATATTTTAAGGAACATTCCCATTTTTTATTCCTCTAATCTGTAGCGACGCTGAAGAAAGCTGCGCAGTAGGGATCAGAGCCAAGGCTGGCACATACACCACGTCACTCCAAACTGGAAAAGGTTATTACGGATGTCGGGCTTCTTTTAATGATGCACGAATACATAGCAACTCTAGGAAGGGCTGGGACAGCGGCAATTTATAAATGAAGTTTTAGGTATGCCAAACACATTTGCACACTGTTGCTACATCTGTTCCATTAACATGACCTATCAAACCAAGAAACAAACAAAAAGAGACAGAATTTGCTTGAGGGTGGACTTAAAAGTTAGAACAAGAAAAGGATGAAGACAATACGCTTCTGATAAGTTTACCAAGAAAGCAAACACCTCCAGCTGAGATTAAAAAAACTGTTTATTTGGATGAAGCATTAGATAGGATAGAAAGTAATACAGAACAGCGTAGCACTTCTAAAAGATAATCAAATCGTGAAGTTACTGAGGACAAAGAGTTTTAGTTACCTTAAGATATAGCGTCAAACCTTCAGTTTTAATTTAAATTTATTATTATTCGTGAGCAAAATCTACTGATTTTCAGCCTAAGAACAACTTGAAAGGACAGGTAAGAGTTATAAGGAACAAGAATACTATAATTTCTGATGAGCATTCAAGGACCCAAATATTTTTTCACAATAAACAACTGGAGATAACTTTTCCAGCCGGGAGTTAAGCAGTAGGTAAGAAAACGAACATTGAGGCTTAATCTGCTAGCACAGCTCAGTTTACTTTGATAACATATATTGGGGATATAAACTGGAATATGGTGGAGGACTGTTTGTTTCAAAGAGATAGTAAATAAAAATTAGCAATAGGTATGCTTTGTTACACACCTAGGTATACCAAATCCCAATAGGCCTGGGATCTGGGACTGGGCCCACTCCCTAGAACAGTTTATTCTCCCATGGCACACCTCAACTTGTCTTATTCAGCTTTCACATTACTTCTTTTATTAATAAAAAGCCTTCCTAACTCTGTCCCCACAACTGAGTCTGGTGTCCATTCCCATGCTTCCCACTAAAACACAAGCTACGCTAAGATGTTATTTAATTGTCTGTGTTCCCCAAAGAATATGACTTCCTTAAAGGTATTTTTTTCATTGCTTGCCCAGTTTTGCACAGTATCACATAGGTTTTCAATCGGAATTCCAGTATAGGCAGTCAAGAAATAAATACAGGGTTTTCAGCCTCTCTAAGGCCCCATGGCACATTTTCATGTTACCTATTTCAGGAGGAACTAAGGCAGCTTGAATATGGTCTGGAGTGCAATTAGAATTTTAGGGCAGAGAAGAATTTCTGATGTCATTTTGCCCAAATCCTGTGTTTTACAGACAGGTAAAGTGATTTTCCTAGGGTCACAGTGTAATAAATGGCAGAATACAAATTAAATCCCAGGTGCTCTGACTCTAAATTCAATATCTTTTCTAAGAGATCACAGTCCCCTTGGCAGTGAAAGTAGAAAGTGCATGTTTCTTGTTCCAAGTTACCAATAGTAGCAACATGTTTACTGTTTAGTTATAATGTAAATAAAGAAGAAAATGGCTGTTGCCATTTGTGATATAAATTTATTCCACTGTAATAAGGCAATAGCAGTAGAATAAAATGAATAACATAACACATAAAATTATTTGGAGAAGGTATATATAAAAGGATGCTGGCTAATGAGAATACACAGAGACACGGTTTCAGGGCACAGTCAGTCTCATTGTTTGTCATGAGGTACAATTGCGCTTCACTTAACCCTGAAGGTGTATCATTAGAAAGTCCAGCAAATTAGGTCCTTTGATCCGGATGAAAGTCATGTAATCTCAGTGTGTGTGTATGTGTTGGGGCGTTGGGGAAAGGGGGATGGAAGGACATTTGCTTCAGCAGAAAGTGACTACTCAGAAATGGATTGGAACCTTGGTTTTTGATACTTGATTTTGTGAATGTTACTTAACTTCTGTGATTTGTTAATAAAAGAAACATAAAGTCATTATGGAGTTCTGAGTATGCAGTCATTACTGAAGAGTGAGGCATCAGTAAACAACAGGTATTTTTGTTATCTTCATATTTCAGATTTGCAGCTTAAATAGCCTTGGATAAGATTTGTACCAAAATAAATACCTAACAAAGAAAATGTGAAGCACAAAATAATGTATAAAATTAGCCTTTAACATATAATAATTGTAGATGTTTTTCTTTCTCTTGGGCTGTAGATTATACATTAAAAAAAAAAAAAAGAGCCTAGCAGCCATTTCTACACAGGGCTCTCTCAGGAAAACTGCACTTTAGGGAGAAGCCTTTGCTGAACTATCACTATCTGCCTACACAGCCTGAACAACTCCCTGCCTGCACTCTGTTTCTACCACCTGAGTCAGTCCTATACACAAGTTCCCTGAAATCCTATTTTAACCAATAGAACTGAGGATTTCCACATACAATGGACAAAACAACTCAATTCTGACCAATCAGGACAGTGCCTTTTGGACCAATCAAATAGTGAGGATTTGGAGTACTCACTAGCATGAGGACAGACCAATCAGAAGCCAGGGGCAGGGACTTCTGTCTATATAAGCAAGCTATGCTCTGGCTCAGCATCACACTTTCCCTTCCTGCAGAAGACAAAAGACTGTTTCTTCACCTAGAGCTGAAACACTTATAACATCAGAGTGGAGCAAAGCATGGCTGAGCAGGCCTCACCAAAGTAGAGCTAAACTGCCTAGCTGAAGAAAGGTCTGGCCCAAGGACTGTCTCGCAGCTATACTTTTTCAGTCATACTGTATCACACTTGAGCTGTTCTACAGCCACGTTGTTTTCATATCTCTGCTGTATCACCATTGAGCTTTTTGCACTACATAAAGTTTCTTTCTTCACTGCACTTGAAATTGGGGATTCCCATTGGCATTGAATTGGTGCCAATGACTAAATTAATTTTCCAAAGTGCCCATGAGGCTCTGAAATGACAACCTGATCTCCTGACACTATCTGACACTGAAATCAAATTGTCTGGCACCTGCACAAGGACTTGGTGCTCAAGTTGTCATTCTGGTAGCACTTGATGAGCTTGGGTAGGTAGGTCTTAGCAGATCGAAGACCTTCCACATTTGCAGTTGAGGGCTCGGAGACTTTATTCGGTTTAGGCAGGAAACCCTCACCCAGTGATCTTTGTTTATACATTTGGACCTAGAGGACCCCTCCATACAATTCAGGTTTGGTGCCTAGGATGGGTATCCCTGAGCAACACTTGACACCAAGGAGGGTGTCCTCCAGGGAGGACTTTCCTCTGTGGTGTTTGGTATCTAGGAAGAATATCCTCCAGTTTGAGACTAGGCCCTGTCCATAAGGTTTGTGAAGATGCTCACTAATGGGCACTCGGAATGAATGCTTCCCCTAAGGAGGAGTGAGAAATGGGTAGCCCGTGCCCTAAATTTTCACATGCTAATCAGCTACCATTTAGAACTTCGGCTGATTGCATGTACCAAAATTATGGTCCAGAAAATTGCAATTGGCTAGGCCTCTGAACAAAAATCACACAAGATGATCCCAAGTTTTTTGGCCAAAATGGGGTTCCCTTGCAACCCCAAAGCTTATTTGTGCACTTAGAACAAAGAAAATACGGTACCACCTGGAAATAATGGGAACTTTTTTTTTTTTTTAAACTGGTACACTGAGATCTCCAAATAAAATCAACAGGCTATTATCACTTCCCTTAGGGAAAATAATTCTAATCAGGTAAATGCTTTGATAAATTAAAAAGGAATCTAGCTCTTGCAAAACAGGAACAAAAAGGGGATCACGGGAAAACTTTTTCTCTGACACTACGCTTTCAACTCAAAAACCAGGTTTACTTCAAAAACCTCAGAAGATCCCTCACTTTCCATCCCCTCACCTTTCTCTATCACCCTCTCCCTGCCTACTCTCTACCTTTCTTTCTTCTCCCATCTTTGTCTCTAGATAGACAGCAGTTATCTAATGCTCAGCCTTCACCTCTGGAGCCTTTTTTTTTTTTGTATATTTTATTGATTATGCTATTACAATTGTCCCATTTTTTCTCCCCTTTATTCCCCCCACCCTGCACCCCATCCCATCGTCCCCACACCTCTTAGTTCAAGTTCATATCAGTTCTTTGACTTCTCAATTTCCTATAGTATTCTTAGCCTCCCCTTCTATTTTTTTTTTTTTGTCAACATTTTCCCGCCACCACTTTCCCAAGCCCCACCCATCCCCACCTCCCACCCTCAATCCTTACCCCATGCGGCTTTGTTGATGGGTCCTTTGTGCATGTTTCTTGGTGGTCCTTCCCCTCCTTTTCCCGTTATCCCCCTCCTGCCTACCCTCTGGTTACTGTCAGTTTTGGGGTTTTTTTTTAATTTCAGTGTTGCTGGTTATATTTTGCTTGCTTGTTTATTTTGTTGATTACGTTCCACTTGTAGGTAAGATCATATGGTATCTGTCTTTCACTACCTGGCTTATTTCATTTAGCATAATGCTCTCCAGTTCCATCATGCCGTTGAGAAGGATAGTAGCTCTTTTTCTTTCTGCTGCATAGTATTCCATTGTGTAAAGGTACCATAGTTTTTTGATCCACTCATTTGCTGTTGGGCACATAGGTTCCTTCTAATTCTTGGCTATTGTAAATTGTGCTGCTATTAACATTGGGGTGAATAGGTTCTTTTGAATTGGTGCTTCAGGATTCTTACAGTATAATCCTAGCAATGGAATTGCTGGGTCAAAAGGCAGTTCTATTTCTAGTTTTTTGAGGAAATTCCAAATTGTTTTCCACAGTGGCTACACCAGTCTGCATTCCCATCAATAGCGTACTAGGGTTCCCTCTTCTCCAAATCCTCTCCAGTACTTGTTGTTTGTTGATTTGTTTATGATGGCCATTCTGGCTGGTGTGAAGTGGTATCTCATTGTGTTTTTAATTTGCATCTCTCTGATGGCTAGTGATGCTAAGCATCCTTTCATGTGTCTCTGGGCCCTATGTGTGTCCTCCTTGGAGAAGTGTCTGTTCAGGGCCTTTGCCCATTTTTTAATTGGGTTGTCTTCCTGGAATGGAGTCGTGTGAGTTCTTCATATATATTGGAGATCAAACCCTTGTCCGAGGAATCATTGGAAAACATATTTTCCCATGTGGTTGGCTCCCTTTTCATTTTGCTGATGTTTCTTTAGCTGTGCAGAAGCTTCTTATTTTGATGAAGTCCCATTTGTTTATTCTTTCCTTTATGTTCCTTCCATTTTTCTCCCAGGAAAATCTTCCCCTTTTAAGAACTTTGGGGTTATTCTCTTTACTTTTGGATCCATAATTTTTCTTTTGGGTATTGTATTATTGTGCTGCCTGTTTATGTGTATCTATGCTTGGCTGTCACAGGTATTATATCATTAGATGGTACTGCCAAAAAATTGATTTGTAAATTCAAATTTAGACTGTAAAAGAGCCCTATTCAATTGGCTTAAAATAAATGAGTGCTCATACAATTTGGAGAAATAACAGAAGCTAGTGCACTTGCTTTTACAGTACACATGATCTAGGATTAATCTTTAGTAAATTAAAGTTGGCTTAAGGATATTGGTTTATTTAAGGACATACAGTTGTCCACCACTCTCTAGCTTTGGAGATAACAAGCCATATGGAAAACTAGTGTATAATATGAAGAACTTAATATGTCAGTTTGCAAGGTTAGAGGGGCACAAGATGCCTCAGTTTACGATCCAGACACTTGTGATAAGGCTCATTTAGGATGTTATGGTGATTGAAAATAATTGCATATAGAGAATAAGATATGTGTCTGGTAAAAAAAAAAAAAAGGTACGTGGAATGGAAATACATTTTTATTGAAGGGAAAGAAAGTAGTTTTGCTCTAAAGTAAATGATTATTCTGGAAGAGAGCAATTTAAAAAAAAGACAAAAGAAGAAAAGTTTATGAAAGTTGCAAAAAGTTTGTGTATATTGCAGAAGATTCATGGAAAATGAATCTTGAAAAAGAAATATTATGCATTATCTAATCCCTGGCTGGGTTGCTGAGTCAATTAGAGCGTTGTCCTGATATGCCAAGGTTGCGGGTTTGATCCCTGGTCAGGGCAAATACAAGAATCAATCAATAAATTCATAAATAAGTGGAACAACAAATCGATGTTTCTCTTTGTCTCTCTCCCTAAAATCAATAAATAAAAAATTTTTAAATATATTATGCATTATCAAACTATGGTTGAAATGAATTTATTTAAGTTGAAGTATACTTTCAGATCAGAGTTGAAATTTGGGTTTCTCTCTCTGTCAAAAGAACAAAAGGTTTTCTTTTTTTCCCCCTATTATATTGATATGCTCTTAACAGAAAATTATAAAGGGAAAGTAAAGTTTTGTTCTGCATCATCAGATATTGGTTGCTTAGGTAAACCAAATCTTAATATTTAAAGAGCTAAATTTTACTTCATTTACCTTTCTATAATTGCTTGTGAATTAAGTGAATGATTAAATGCATAACTAAAATAAGGGAATTTCTCTTTACAAAAGGGGGAAATAAAACTAAGTAGGCCCATCTGATGTTTGGAAAGTGGATTTCAATCCAGTTGCCCACCCTCAAGGATAAAAATACATTAATGGTGATCCATACATATTCTCATTGGGTAGATGCATTCTCACACAGAAGGGCTACAGCCACAGCAGTTACTAAAAATACTTCGGGAAAGGATTTTTCTGCTTGGAAAATCCCCAGAGTCCAATAGGAAAAAGGGAGTCCATTTTACTAGACAAATTTTACACCAGGTTTGCCAAACTTAGCTGATACTATAGAATTTCCATTGCGCTTATCATCTCCAGTTCTCTGGTTTTATACAACACACTGACAAGATAGGTAAAATTTCATTGGTAAAATTTGTTGAATCTTAATCTGCCTTGGCCTAACGTCTTTCCCTTGGTGTTAGATAACTTAAATTATACACCGAAACCTGTGTAATTTTATTAACCAATGTCACCCCAATAAATTCAATAAAATTTTTTTAAAAAGAAATCAAATGATTTGCCTAAAACTTATTCTGTAAAATAGAAATAATAAAGACAAACAAAAAAATATCTATTCCTCTTGATAAACATTGTTTGTCTCTTTCTAAAATTGTTACCAGAAGACCTAACCTATGAGGTTAAATCAAGGAATGTGCAAACCTGCGTCATTAAGGAGACCTTCTAAGTTAATGCAAAGAACTCGCAGGGGCTCTTGAAATTAATGCAGGTTCATTGAACAATCTTTAAACAAGGTGGTCCCAGGAAACAAAGACACTGAACATGAATACATGGTCCAACAACTTGGTCCGTCTAAAAAGACATCTCCACAATGGCTCCCTCTAGTTTTGCTGGAAGGGACCATACCAGATGTCAACTAATCCCTGAGTTGCAAGTTTAAAGAAGTAATGATAGGTAAATTCATGTTTTTCATTTTAAAAGGCTCCCAAACTTGTACCTCATTCACCTAATTGGACACCCCAGCCTATAGGAGACCTCAAATTAAAGTTATCTGGAAGAGAAGCACTTGACAAGAAGCAGATGGCACTTTGAACAGAGGGCTTTTCCCAGGAGCCAGGACTGGGCCAGTAAAGAGTTTCGTGGGTATTTTAACAACCTTAACATTCTCATGACAAGCTGGTCCCCTTTCCTATGTGTTAAATTGTGTGTTTATTACATATCGTATACAGTACTTCCTGACTTTTGATGTTTTAACCCTTGTAAATAGGAACCCTTGGGCATAGACAATGATTTGTTATTATGCAATGATTTTAAACCTCAGCCTCCTCATGGAACCTATCTGCTGGTTTGCCTCCAATTTCTGTTTCTACCTCTGGTAAAACTGATGATCCCCTATTTCTGTTAGTGATTTCTCAAGTGTCCTTAACTTTACTATTGATTTCATCAAAACTACCCCTTCTGAAACTTTCCAAGTCAAATTTCAAAAAGGAGATTTCCCCTGTGTCTACCTAAATCCGCCCTATGCATTAGTCATACTTTCCCCAGGTGGGACCCAACCATCTCCCACAGTTGAATTAGTTGCTAGCCACACCTTATATCACATGCTACCTGTATCTTAAATGCCTTAAATCTGATTGCACCTATTTTAACCCTGACTATTCCTATTTCAACCCTGTGGAACTCCCCTTTGTAAGGCCATTTTAAGTGGAATCTATAAGCACAAGTAATCTATAAATGAACCAATTCTTGTAGACACTCTCTGTGCTGCCACAGGTTATATTTTTGTTTGTGCATACATAAATCCGTCTTGGGCATTTTACTGTCTAGATAGCTGGAGGCTGGCCGGACAATGCCTTTTGAGACACTTGATATCCTCTTTTACTATCCCCAAAATGGTAACAGTTACTCCTCCAAGTTCTCATCACAGGTCAAAGGAGACCCGATCATTATAGATTATTACCCTGACGAGGGTCCCTCTGTTTATGAAGATAACTCCCATGGCCTTTCTGTGGGATGTGACTTGCTAGCAAGTTTTTCAGGAGATGAGGGTAATTGCGCTCTCAAAATTGTATTTTCATAGGGTGACCTAAGTACTGCTTTATTAGATATAATTCAAAAACTAACTAGAACCATCAATCAAATTGTTTGCTCAACCACCAGAGCCATTTGAGCCCAGCATACACCTATAGACTCCTGCGCACGGGCAGTCCTCAGCAACAGAGTTGCCCTCGATTATGTGCTCACTGCCCAAGGTGGAATTTGTGCTGTAGCCAATATCTCCCCATGTACTGGGATTACTACTTCTTCCCAGGTAGAATTAGAAACAACCAAACTCCTCAACTGTGCCAGGTCCACTAAGGGGCATTCCAGTTTTACTTCCAGTGTCTGACTTGTTAGAATTTAAATTTTCTGACATTTTCAGTTGGCTCCCAAATGGGCTCAGCTATTTTAAGATCTAGGTTGCAAATTGTTATCCTAATTGTCAAGCTACTAGTCTTTCTGTACAATCAAATGTTTAAAACCTACAAAAACTTGAGTAATGGTTGCATGAAGAATAGAAATGATCCATCAAGTCACTATGTCTCATCTATGTTTATAATTCATAATGGTTATGATTACAAATAACCCTGATTTCTCTTATGAACTAAGCGCCTTTGTTGTTCCTTAACCTTCCCCAAGTTGTTTTGGTTGATTTTATGGGACTGAATTTTTTAATCTGGTGCCTGAGAGACCTCTCATAAGCAAATGGCTCTAGCTGCTTTATTGGCTACTGCCCTGCCACAGAAGTCTCACCAAGGGGCCAGATGGAACCAGAGCAGGTAGCCAAGTGACTCTGTCACTGGCATGGGACAACTGACCTGATCGATCATCAACACTGTCTGTCAACATGTGCTCATCAAAATGGGGAAAATGTGGACCCTGAAAAAGAAGATACCTGTTAAGAGGGCTTCTGGGGGGAGTGTTCAAATTAAAAACAAACAAAAAAGCAAAACAGCCTGGCAGCCATTTCTACACAGGGTCTCTCACACAAACTGCTCTTCATGGAGAAGCCTGTGCTGAGCTGCCTGCCTGCAATGTGTTTCCGCCATCTGAGCAGGTCCTTACAAAGGAGTTTCTGGAATTCTATTTTAACCAATAGGACTGAGGATTTCCCCATCCAATTGGAGCTGTAGCTCCAGCCAACCAGAGTGGTTTAATTTCAACCAATTAGGACAGTGTCTTTTGGACCAATCAAACTATGAGGATTTGGACTCCTCCTTTGCATGAGGAAAGACCAATCAGGGACCAGGGGCAGGAACTTCTGTCTATATATGCCAGCTTCGCTCTGGCTAAGGGAGCGAACTTTGTACTTTTTCTTTCTGCAGAAGATTGAAGTCTTATTTTTCCCTGGCTAGGGCTGAAACGCCGATGTCTCACTGGAGCAAAGTGGAGCAGAGAGGGGGGAGCAGACCAGAATAAAGCAGGGCTGAACTGCCTAACTGAAGAGGGGCCTGGCCCCAGGGCTTCCTCACAGCTGGGCTGTGAGCTGTGCTATGAGCCGTGCTGTTTTCAAAGCCATGGTATATTACCAGTGAGCTGTTTGCACTGAGTGAAGTGTCTTTCTTTCTTCACCCCACCCCAAATTAGGAATTCCTGTTGGCATTGAATTGGCAGCAATGACCTCCAGTAGACAGAAGGTTATTTTGTGGGTGGTTATAATATCTTTTCAATCTTTACTGTGCCTTTTGTAAAAAACCTTAGCTCCAAGGCAAAATTTTTCTCTGTAATTTTGGTGGTGCAATGCATAGAAAAGGGCCTGGGAAAGCTAGGAAAACTGTAAAAGTTGTGTTCCTTTGGGAGGCCCAAATTTACTTATGAATTCTTGTTATTGAGGGGAAAAGGAATTGAAGGTTTTCTTACAAATAGTAGTTGTCTATACTCATTTGCTAATGGGCAGAGAAAACAGAACTATGTGAACTATAGTAATATATTTACTTTTATATTTGAAGTTGCTAAAAAATCACTATGCAAGGGAGATAGTAATTCAGGTAATAATGGCTAATATTTACTTAAAACTTCATGTGTGCTAGACACTGAGGTGCTATGTGTGGATTATATCATTTAACATGAAATTATTATCATCTCAATTTTATGGATTTGGAAATTGAAATATTATAAGGCAAGTAATTTACCCTGTGACACTTGCTACTAAGAGACAGAACTAGGAACAGAGAGCAGATAGTTTTAGTTCAGAGCCCATACTCATAAACACTATACTGTATGCCTCTTATCAAACAAACAAAAATTTCAACAAATTCAACTCTCAAGGAATAAAAGGATTTTGCTAGCAAAAGAATATAAGAAACAGACTTTTCTCTATTCCTCAGTATTTTTAATACTGAGCTGTATTCTGACTCCTTCAGACTCCTTCAGAAATTTATGTCTTAATGAGCTATATACTGCTGCATGTATATATGAGGTCTGTCCAGAAGGTATCAGCCATGTAATATGAAAAATAGAGACATTTATTGAAGATACAAAAAACATACATAAGCCAATGACAGTTCAGTCCCCTTCAAAGCAGGCACTTTGGGACTTCACATGGTTCTCCCAATTGTCATCAGCTGCCCCATCATATTTTCCTGAATCTCATCAACAGTCTGAAATCTCTTCCCTTTCAAAGGTGATTTTAGTTTTGGGAAAGGCCAGAAGTCACAGTGTACCAATCTGGGCTATGGCAGAGCTGAGTCACCTGAGTCATTTGATGTTTTTCAGAAAAACTCTACACGAGCTATGATGTATAAGCGGGCGCATTGTCGTGTTGAGGCTGCCAGTCACCACTTAGTCATAGCTGAGGTCTTCTGAATCATTTGAATAGTTTCCAGAGCGGAATAGTCAAGCTTAACAAAAAATTTGCTGCAGGTTTGTTGCTCTACTTGCACAGTCATTTTGAATGCAATGGCCACACAGTACACATCCACACTCAATGGCATCTACTGCCCTAACTGAGTAGTACAGTGAAGTCATCATTGTTCACACATGTGCATTCCAGTCCACTCTCCTTAGTTGCCAGGTTGCACTGATGTTGCACAAACCGTACTCATTATATTAACAATGGTGGACTTTTTCTGGACATAGCTTGTAGTCAAATTCACACTCTTCCATTAAAACTCTATTTTTTTCTTCCCTGAATATGTTTGTTTTTTCCTCAAATAATCTTAATGTTCTTTATACACAGATTAATATTTCTGTTATTGAATAAGACCAAAATACTGTCACTTTAAAATTTCCCCATTATTAAATCAACTTTATTTTTTAAATATTCCTTGGAGGACATGTTTATTGATTTTTAGAGAGAGGGGAAAGGATGGGGAGAGAGAGAGAGAGAGGCACACATCACTGTGAAAGAGAAACATTAATTGGTTACCTCCTGTACATGCCCCAACTGGGGATGGAAACTGGAACCTAGATATGTACCCTGACAGGGAATCAAACCTCCAACATTTTGGTGTATAAGACAATGCTTCAACCGACTGAGCCACCCGGCTAGGGTAACTATGCATTTTTAATGGTTGATCTTAGCAGCATTCAATTCCTGATATTTCTGCCTAATTGCCATATTTTTCATTTTAAATAAATGCTTTAAAAGTGCATCTTTATCATGGTATCATTTTGCCTTGCCCTTTTTTGTTAGCAATTGTTATCTAGTCTTTCAGAAAGTCACAATGAATGCAATAGTAACTGACCAGTCTGCACTTCTGCAAGCTTTTCCATCTTCACAGAAGGCTTTCTCCTATGTGTCTCTGAAGCCTGTTTTCCAAATCGTTAACATGCCAAAGTGAAGCCTGTTGTGATTTCCAAAATTAGCCTATGCTTTTTTTAACTTGATATTCTAATAGAGCATCTTTCTTTCCTAACTTACCTAAAATGCCTTCTGAAGTGTTTATAACTTTAGTGGCTTAGTCCAATTTGTTTTGAATATCTTTTCAACAATTCAAGTGGTAAACAAACTTTTCTTCCAAAAAAAAGCACAAATTCATTAATGTGCTTCTCTGAGAAAACAAAAAAAGCTACAAACTGAGTTTATAATCACATAAATTAAGAAGCAATATTTGTATGAAAAGGAATTACTCACTTTATAGATAGATATATTTTTGTTTTTTCGGTATGTTTCTTTTAAAAGCCTAACATTCTTCATAAATTTAAAACATAAATGTACTATGAAATACTTTTAAAAGTCTTCTCAAATATAAATATTTAGATAAAGTAATTTGGGGAATATTTTTACAATATGTCATTTTAGGTATATTAAAAAGAGACATAATTCATAGTTATTAAAGTTCCTTTCCTCTACCATAGTCTTAATCTTTCCACCTTTCTACAATTTGAAATGATTTAAAAGCATACTCCTTTTTTTTTTCATGCATTTAATGTAGTTTAATAGCCTGAAACACTTGGAAACTTTTATGGATTTCGCTCTTCTTAAAGCACATTAACAAAGATTGGGAAAAGGTTGCAAGATGCCAACTTAACTGTGAATAATTAATTAAATTATGGCATAATTTACTAATTTCATGTTAACAGCAATTGAATTACTGAATAAAATGATATGTAGGATTTTGTGGAATAGTGTTAATTCTAATGACCATAAAATCATAATCTGCTGAAAATTATGTTAGGCTATTACACCAATTTGAAGAAAACATTAGTGCTAGAATAGCAAGTGATGATAAGTATGGGTATGAAATTTAACCAAGCATGAAAGTTACCAGGTAGGAGTCTAACTATGGAGACCTAGGTCCAAGAAGTCTGATGAACAGTTAAAAGACATAAAAATGTTGTAGAGCAAGCTGCCTCAGGTACCACGGAGAATATTAAGACATTAATGGATAGAACACTCTGAATAGAGCCTGGAATTAAAGGTAGCAGCTAAAGAGAGGCCTAGTTGGTTTCTTGGATATGCTAGAGTGAAGAAATTAAGCTTATGCCTTTTGGTGTAAAACAGAGTGGTGTGGAAGTCCTAGCTTCACCATCTTTAAGTTGAATGTCCTTGGATGAGTTCAACAATCTAAATTTTAGTTTCCTCATTGAAAAGTAAGGATTAAAACCAGTACCTGGTCCATAAAGATTTTGTGAGGATTAATTAAATCGTGTAGTCCATAATTATCTGGCATAGTCAGTGTATTCAGTATTCGCTAGTTATTATTTGACAGCAAAATCTGGCTCCCTTACTAGATGGTAAGATCATTGAGGACAAAGACTTTTTCATTTATACTTAGTACCTAACAATAAATGTTTCTTGAATTGCTGAATTGAACACAGTTAATTTTCTCCTGAATAATGGTGTTGGCCTAGGAATTATTTATGAAGTTTCTCTATTTCTTGATAGAATGGCTTACATTATTTTCACAATTTTATATTATAAAAGAATGCAAATTTTTTAAAACAAATAACATTTTTTAAAATAGGTTTTTAAAGCTATTATTTATGTACATTTTTATTTGATGTTTCATCAGGTATTCTGCTGTTTCTAGTTATAATAGTCCTTTCAGAATTAGTATTGTTTCTTAATTACATTTTCTGCACTCATTCTATTTATTTTATTTATTTTAGGTTTATGTAAAACTGGCTAATAATAAGTTACTATTCTCCATCTAAGGTTTTACATTTTACACAGAGGTAAACCATTTTCTTTTGTGTTTTTATATGAAACCTGAAAATTCATACATAGGCACCATTAATAATTTCTTCTGCTATATATTGATTGGAATTTAATAAATTTACTCTCTTAAAACTGTTACATGAGAGGAACATGACTTTCTAAAATGATCTGTTCTGCCTCTCTAACTCAAGCCCCCTTCAAATGTTCTGCATTCAAGAGCACTGAACCTCAAGAAGTAAGAGAGCTTAGATACATCTTTGCACATTTTCAAATTCCTCTGTTCTTTATATACTCCTTTGGAAAGGTTGTTTGGGCCATGGTACACATAGCTGGATGACAACATTTTCAAAAGAGTAGTTTCTAAAAGGCACAAATTAACTGTTTTAAGGGACTGTGGGTCCACATATATCTACAGGGTGGAGGAAAAGAAGGTTTACAGTTGTGAGTACACATAATAATGTTTATTCTTATTATTAATTAATTATTGTATTTTCCATATGAACAACTATAAACCTACTTTTGCCCCATCCTGTATATTCAATAAACATGTATTGATTACTATATAATCCCACTAGGAATAAGTAAGACAAAAACTACTAGTAAAACTTGTATAATTTTCATGAATGTTATTTTCCATTATAGCAGTCCCTGCCCTCCCCCTTATCCTCCAGGGAGACATTCCAAGACCTCCAGTGGATGCCTGAAACCACAAATGGCATAAAACTGTACATATACTATGTTTTTTCCTATATATGCATATCCGTGATAAAGTCTAATTTGTAAATTAGGCACAGTATAAGATTAAAATAATAAAAACAAAATAGGACAATCGTAACAATATACTGTAATAAAAGTTAAGCGGTCTGGCCCATGTGGCTCAGTGGGGTGGAGCATCACCCTGTACACCACAAGGCTGTGGGTTCAATCCCCCGTCAGGGCACATACATAGGTTGCAGTTTTGATCCTCAGTCAGGTCACACACAGGAGGCAACTGATTCACGTTTCTCTCTTACATCAATGTTTCTCCTTTATCGCTCTCCCCCTCCCTCTCTAAAACCAACAAACATATCCCTGGGTGAGGATTTAAAACAATATTAACAATAAAATTTATGTGAATGTGGTCTCTTTCTCAAAATATCTTATTATACTATACTCATCCTTCTTCTCATGATGAAGTGAGATGATAAAATGCCATTAATTCAAGAACTTGCACCCCTTCACTTAAAGGAAGAACTTTATGGCTTCTCTCTGGCATGTCTGGATTGCCAGAATCCCTACTCTTTCACTTTGGGGACATCATTGCATAAAATAAGGGTTATTTTAACACAAGCACGAGGATTCCTGACAGTGGATCTGCTAACTAAGATGACTGCTAAATGATATAAATTCCATCTCCTGTCTGGTGATGGAAAGAGCCAACATGAGATTTCATCATGCCATTCAGGACAACACACAATTTAAAACTTATGAATTGTTTATTTCCGGAATTTTCCATTTAATATTTTTAGGCTATGTTTGAGCTCAGGTAACCGGAATCGGGAAATGCAAAACCACGGATGGGGAGAACTACTGTATATATTTTTGTAAAAGCCATAACCACTACCTCTTCAGAAGCTCAAAAACAATTGTAAATATTACTCAAACCAATACATGTCTATGTAAGGCTTGATGAGAAAACATACAATTTTGTTAAAACTGACTTTCAAGTTTTCCAATAATATTTCAGGGATTCCTCTGTTTTAATAGGCTGTTTGCCCATTCATTTTAAATACCAGACTGTGCAGCTGTAAAGGGCAATAATCATGCCCCATTCTGTGCCTGACCCTTAATAGGTGTTCAATTCAATTCGTATATTGAATGAATGTGTAGAATTTAAGTGCATTTCACACAGGCAGCGACACAAGGCAACTATGCAAAATTTTCCCTCTATTCAACTCTTGATTATATCTATGATAGATGAACTGTGATTGAATTTTACATTTCTCAAATGAGAACGGTGAGTACAGCGAAACATTAATCTAGTGTTCATTAATTTGGAGTACAAGATAATTCGGTCTTGGCTTACCTGAAATTTATGTCTGCAGGATTAATGAAGAATGATATATTAAACAAATTACAATAGACTTAAAATCATTGACCCTCTTTAATGAGCAATGATGCTTAACCTTTTAAAGAAATTTACAATAACTGATTGGATAAAAACGGATATCTTAATAAAGTTCACTCATTTAGAAGTAAAATAAACTGAACAGATCTCCACATAGAAATGTTTCGCATGGGTTTTTTTTTTAGATATTTATTTATTTATTTATTTATTTATTTTCAGACAGAGGAGAAGGAGGGAGAAAGAGAGGGAAAGAAACATCAATGTATGGTTGCCTCTCGTGTACTCCCTACCCAGGACCTGGGATGCAACCCAAGCATGGGCCCTGACTGGGAACTGAACTGGTAACCCTTTGGTTAACAGGTTGGTTCTCAATCCCTGAGCCACACCAGCCAGGGCTGTTTTGTATCTTACATAAATATACGTTGAGACTTCTACCCAATAGCAACGAAGTACTTGGTGTAATACTAAAGAAGATTAAAGGGGACGCTTAAATCTGGTTGTGATTCTAAAGTATGAAAGAATCTTAGAATGATGTAAGGCAAAGCAATTAGAATATAGATGATATAAAAACGTGAAAGGTAAAGAGTGAGCAAAATCACTATAATAGCCACAATTTCTCTCAAGAAATAAAAAAACTAATTTCACTTTTGGAAAAGGAAAAGTTGTTCAGAACTCACCTTTTCCTCAGGTCTTGAAATTAACCTCCCCTCTCGCATCAGAATCAATGCATCTTTTCCTCGTAGAAGTCTCTCCAAGATTCTTTATTTTTCGTCTAGGTCTGAATATCACTTCCGGCGAACACAAGGGGGCGCGCTCTTTTAGGAAAGCGACCCGAACCCGATTTTCCTTTACGTCCGCGTAGCCTTAAAGAACTCCAGGACTCCCGTCATTTTCCGAAGGACAGAAGCCGGCACCATAAGAGGAGTTAAGTACACAGAACCGGGGTCACTTTCTCTCTCCCCCTGCCCGCAGAGCCGGCTTGTCCCGACAATAGGCCCACCCGGCTTACTGCCGAGTGGGCGGCGGGGCTTTCCGCGACTCACAGTCTCTGGGGCTTTCTCCCTGCCATTTTCCGAAGGTCAGAAGGCAGGGGAGCTGGGGCGGCAGCCCCCTCCCCGCGCGGTTGCCCAGCCGCCTGGGCCGGCACTCGGCCTCGTACCGCCACAGGAAATGGCACAGAGCTTCCGCCCCAGCGCTTCCGGCCTTGCCGCCTCATCACTGAGGACAGCTCTTAGCTGCGGGAGCCCGGAAGGTAGGGAAGCTACGTGCGCCCCTCTCCCTCTGCCACCGCACCGGTCTCGCCCTCACCCTCCGGTGGGCCGCATGTGCCTTTCACGTGGCCGGAGTTTGGTCCTGAGTCCGGACTGTTCACAGCTGTGTGGAGCTCCGCACACTGCTGCGGCTTCTCTTTACCTAATTTAGTCCATCGGAACCGCACTGGAGCTTCTGGAGTTAGTGAAGCTTGGCCCTCAAATGTGTGGCTTTCTCTGGTATGCCCCGCGCCTCTGAGCATGTTCAAGTCTGGCTTGACCATTGAAATGGTTCCTGAGGCTTCTTGGAGGAGAGGCCCATGTTTTGAGGCCATTGGTGAGGTTGGCAAATCCATTCGTTGAACGCATCTTTTATTGAGCACCGATTATGTTGGAGGAACTGTAAAGGGCTATAGGTGTCCAAGATGGGACACACATAGTCTCCTTCAAGGCTCTCAAAGACTTGTATTAGAGATGGGTATGTAGATACATAAGGAACATTCACGCGAAATGACGGAGTTTCATTAGAAGGACTATATAAAATGCTGTGGACAGCAAAACTTCACGGAGAAGCCGGCACCATAAAGAGGAGTCAAGTACCAGATATGTGGGAAATAGGGGCAGAAGTGAGGAATACTTTACAGATGAAGGGGTTATTAGGAGTAAAGGCAAGAAGCCAGGCGTGCGTGGAGCAAACAGTGTTTTAGTGTGCCTAGAGTCAAGTGGCAGGAAATAAGACCGGAGAAATAGCTTGGATTGAATTACATGAAGGGCTTTGAATAGCTTTATAGTCTGGAAGTGTGTAAACATTCTGGATATGAATTCCATTAGGATCCACAGATTACAAAGAAACGCACTGTTTTTAATATGCGTAGAATGCTCATAATGTAGAGAAAACATATAACACGGACTCTTCCTGAGTAGGATATATTTGTCAATAGCAACATTTGTGTCTAGTTACACACGTTGATCATTTTCTTAGGCTTGTTTGTATTGCCTTTTTTCTCATTAAATCGAGAGATTACCAGTACATTGTGTAGCTTTAATGAGACTCAGTCACTTGGCAGAGGTTTGCTTGTTGCTATCCACTATTTCTTTTTATTTGGGGAGACTTACCGCTATAGAAGGGTTTTAGATCAAGTGCAGTAATTTGGAACTTGTATAAACTGGATGACTTTTAGAACAGGGAAATGGACCACAATCGACAAAATTAAGAGGCAAAATTTGGGAATGAAGGTCAGGAGCACAAATTGATGATTCTGAATATGGTTTTTATTCTTTTTTCATAAATGATGGCAGGAATACCAGTATTGGGGACCAGATTTCCAAAACCAGTATTTTGGAGTCATTGTTAAAGCTCGGAAGATGTTACCCTAAATATGTTTTAGCATATATATAAAGATGTTTGGAGTCCAGTGAATATTGTAGTGAAGATCAGAGAAAACATTTTAACTCTTTCATAGGGCATGTGTACGTCAATTGTACATTAAACTCTGCTATACAAAGACACTTGAAGCTGAAGGTCAGAGTTATAACTTAAGCCAGTTAGGCCAGCTCACTTTGGGGCATTTTTGAGGTAAACATATGATTGCACTGTGAGAAATGAATTGGAGGAGGGCTGAGAGATCAGTCAGAAGGCTCATGCAGTCATAAGGACAAGAGACATTAATGGTTTGAGGAAAAAGTAGAGACATGTTTGATATATTAGGTTATAGAACGGATAGGCCATGGTCTAGAAGGATAATCAGGAGAGTAGAGTCACTAAAGTCAGAGAGCAGTGTTTTAAGAATGGAGGAGTGACCCCTGAGTAAGATATTGCAGGGAAGTAGAAGGAGAATTTGCAAGCAGCTGTAAAATTTGGCAATTATGTTGTCATTTTTAATTTTGGTAAGAATAGCTAGCTCTGCGGGGGCGGGGGGTTGATTGGAGAGGGTTTTTTTCTTTTTTATTGAATTTATTGGGGTGAACTTGGTTAACAAAATCATATAGGTTTACAGTGCACAATTCTATAATACATCATCTGTATATTGTATCGTGGGTTCACCACCCCAAGTTAAGTCTCCTTCCACACAATTTTTTTTTAACAGCTGGGAGCAGCCTGAGCATGATTATTTATTGAGAGACAGAAGTCAGTACAGAAAAAGAGATTGTGAGAATAAAGAGGAGATTGTTGATAGAGAAGCTATAAAACGTTCTTATGCAATTAGTGTGTTGGATTGGCCAAAAATTCCATTACATTTTATTCCATACAATGGCTCTAGTAGTACTTAGTTGTCTTTAACTTCATTTGAAACAATTTTGTTAAGATAGTATTGTGACAGCTGTCTTATCAACGTGCACTTAAAAAAAGCGCATCAAAATTGGTGAATTTTTGTGTAGCCATTTTAATATTGAAGATGGAAGAAGATAGGCAACATTGTCAGTGTATTATGCCTTATTATTTCAAGAAAGGTAAAAATGCAACTGAAATGCAAAAAAAGAAAAGATTTGTGCAGTGTGTGGAGGAACTGTGACTGATTGAATGTATCAGAAGTGGCTTGCAAAGTTTCTTGGTACTATTGACATTTTGGCCAAATAATTATTTCCTGTGGGGCTGTCTTATGCATTGGAAGATGTTTAACAATACCCCTGGCCTCTACCCACTAAGAAGCCAATAGCAGGAGACAGCCAACATACTCAGAATATCCAAATCAATAAAGTTATTGGTGATCATGAAAAATGTGTGTTTTATGGAAAAAAATGTAACGGACTTTTTGGCCAACCCAATATATTCTTAGAACAGAGCTCATAGTATATAAGGACAAGAAGATGTTGGCTATTAGTGTTGAGGAGTATATCACAGAGTAACTAGAGCTTTCTTATATGCTAGCAGAGTGCCTAGGATCCAGCTCGCTTACTTACTCATTCATGTATTACATCAGTCAACTAATTTTATTTATTTAATTTTTTTTGGTGCTCATCACTTGTTAGCTAGAGTGATTTCCAAACAGACAGGTAGTGAGCTCAGTGAAACTCACTTGCCGCTGAGAGACGTAGACATCCAGCAACTACTTAAATAAGGAAAACAGTTGCAGTTGTGATAACTGATATGAAACGAGAGTATGGAATGTTAAGAGCACGTGTATTAGATGGAAGTGACAAGGTTTAAGGGTATTAAGGAAGGCATTTTCAAAGATAGAATATTTAAGCTGGTACCTTGAAGGAGCATTCTCCTGTTACTAAGTCAGCCTTCCCTTCCCCTTGCCACTTCACTATTATTATCTAATGTTGGGTTCTCTGTTCACTGTTGGGCTCAGTCTCCCCTCTCTGGAGCACGTGAAATTTATTCTATCAGTGGGTTGATGGGGTGGAAAAATTTTTAGGAACCAAGGCTTTGCAAGGATCTTTCTCAAGCCAGTTATTACTTGAGATATATTTAGTTCATACTTAGTTCACAAAGCGGCCATTTTATTTTGTTCATGCTACATTGATTCCCATTAGGGAAAGGGAAAGTTTCTGGGAATGGCAAGTCAGTGGTCAGCCACAGCCACCACTGGCTTAGCCTCTTACCATCCTCTGAAGGAACCACAAACAGCACAGATCCTGTCTCTTCTTATTAGGAATGTTAGCCAATGAAAGCTAGTTTGGGTTTTTTTTTTCTTTTCATTTAAATTTTTAATGCTGTCTGAATCAAGTGACTGGGGAATAAGCATCCACTCATGTTTCTGTCTGCAGGGACGGAAAGGTACTATTGCTCCTGGGATTTTGCATTTACATAGCACTCAAGTGTTGGCTAAGTGCTTCTACAATCAATTTTATTGTTCAGTTTAAAAGATAGCCTAAAATCACCCCTGTCAAAATTTGTTTGGTGTGATTCAGAGAAAAGGATCTTTTTGTAAAAACAGGCCTTCTGTGATGTGGAAGAACTCCGATCAGTCAAAGGACTAGATATAATGTAAGACAATGTGAACATCATCTGAGGAGAGTTAGCTGTTAATAGAAGACATTAGCCATATGGTACTTTTTTGTTATCTGCCTTTACAATGAAAGAAGGAAAAAACAAACAAACCTTTTAACAGTAGAAATACAATTCTGTAGGAAGACAGCCCCCTTTATGACTTGGTTTGTAACTAGGGCACCCAGGCAGGGATGTTTTAGTAGTGACAATATGTGTTCTATAATATATATCCTTAAAGCATTAGGTTTTATTTAGAGCAAGTGTTGTCAGACTTTTTCTGTTCAAAACAAGATAGATAATATTTCAGGCTTTACAGGCATGTTGTTCCTGTAGCAATTATTCAGCTCTGAAGTTGTAGCGCTCAAGCACTGATAGACAATATATAAATGGACATGGCTGTTTCAATAAAACATGGTTTATAGAAGCAAGGCCACTGATGTTTGGCTTGTGGGCCATAGTTTGCCAACCTCTAATCTGTAGCACTTCTGAGATTCCTTTACTGAACAGAGGGTGTTACAGACTTAATAACTGATACTCAACTGGAAGCTCTGTGAAACAGGTAGACTTGTCTTGAGTTAGCAAGAATATCCAGTGGAAAGTTATTTGACTAAAGTAGGGTTAGATGGTTCTATTTTCAGATTTTCAGGTCCTATAATGTGTTGGTGATGTAACTGTTTTGGAGTTGAGTACTTAGTTCGGCGAACGAATACAGGGTAGTACCCGAGGAATGAAAATGAGCTGGTGCTATGTTGTTAGGAAAGAACTATAGGTCTGTAAATTTCCACCAGTTAAAATGCATACAGTATTATATCCTCTGGAAGGGACCTGAGAAAGAATATATCCCAGTCTCTTACCCAGTCTAGGGCTTCCATCGTTTGCCCTGTTTTATGTGGCTTTACTAGCATTTGTGCTAAATATCTTCCTTTTGGCCCTCTAGATTTCCTCCCTACCCCTTCATGCTGCAGGGTCACACCAGTCCCTGGTCCCTCCACAGTCATAAGGATGATCCAGTAGGATGAAAAGTCACAGCTCCTGTCAGGTGGCCCTCCTCACCATGTTTTCTCTCCCAGTTCTGGTAACTGCTCCCTCCTCTCATCCCTTTAGGCCTATGGCTTCCCCTCCAGTCCCCACCCCGAACCCCCCTGCCCTACTATTATTACTAGCCCGTGGGACACTGTGTTAGCCCTTTGGGCTGCCCACACTTTTAGAAATACTCTCTGTTAAACTCTCCTCACAGTACCCAGATTGAGGTACAGTTAGCTCTCTGCCTAGACCATGATGGATATAGTATCCTTACCACTGTTTTCAGACACCTGTTGTTTGTCACTTTCAAGCCCTATAAAGTCAGTGTCTGTGGTTTCTTTTTTCTAAAGATACTATTTATTTATTTTTAGACAGAGGGGAAGGGAGAGAGAAAGAGAGGAAGAGAAATATCAATGTGTGGTTGCCTTTCATACACCCCCTACTGAGGACCTGGCCTGCAACCCAGGCATGTACCCTGACTGGGGATCGAACCAGCGACCCTGTGGTTCGCAGGCCGGCACTCAATCCACTGAGCTACACCAGCCAGGGCCTAGTTCCTATTTCTTATAATCACAGGATCTCAGGTGAAAGATCACCCAGAAAGTAATTCATATAACTTTTCTGTTTAGCGTTTGGGTGCATTCTGTTCCATCCCAATCATATTTCTCTGTACTTGAACACCTTACACAACAGGGAACTCACTACTCCTAAAATTAATCTTTAGACACATCTGACTGATAGAATAGGTATACACAACTTGCATCCACTGTCCTTGTCCTGTCCCTTGGGGCTTCATGGAGCAAGTCCCATTTACATTTCCTTCCTCTGTTCTCAGGCAGCAGGTTTTTTAGTTCTTTTACCATCTCTGTCTATTTCAAAGTGGGATGCCTAGAACAGAATCTCTTTTCCCATGTGTTTGTCTGACCCTACTGAGCTGGGCATGAGCATGATAACTATACCTAGAGGGCTTACTACTTCCATTGAATGAATATGAGAAAGACCTCCTCATTCCTTGCTTTGCAAACGTAAAGGGGAACATGATCCAACCCCACTCTATACTCTCCACCTCTGCTGACTTATGGGTTACATCATATGAATTGTGTCTTTGATGATGGTTTAATTTTTTTCCCTACTATTGGATTTATCTATATTTAAAGGCCACCTATCAAGAAAATAAAGTCGTTTACAAATTACAGATCTTTAGAGGGCTTTCCGCGATTCAATTTTCTTTCAATTTTCCTGAACTATCAAAAGTATGCTAATCCTTTTACTACTTAAGGAGGCAGTATTTAAGGTATTTTGCTCAACTTTTTATTTAGGTTTAAAATCACAATGGCAGATATCAGCATAGTGATAGGTTATTAATATTTTGTTCCTTTTCTTTCTGAACATTCATTTTGTGCTTATTCCCATTACTATACCTCTTGAATTTTAGAAATATAACAAAATAGCATATTGAATACTATATTATATTAAATAATACTTTATGGCTGATAATCAACTTGACTTTAAGGAAATGTTCTAAAGTAGGTTCTTAAGTATACCACTCATTTAAATTAACTTTTATAATAAAAGTCCAATTTAACAGTCCTTGAAAATATGTCAGGTTCTTTAATTCTTCCTTCTGATTTATTCAGTGAGCTCATTCTCCATTTCATTTTTGATTAGATTGCTTTCACCATGGTAGAACTCTGGAAAATAAATCCTCTTGTATTTAATGCATGCTTTTGTTTAATCTGCATGAATAAAAGAATGAAAACAACCCATTAGAAAGTAATTGTGATTATTGGAGGGAGAGATGTGACTTTCTTAATCTTTAATATAATTGTTCAGAAATATATTTCAGAGACCTGCTCCTTTCCCCTTTCTATTGCGTGATTAAAACACAAAACAAAACATACTTGTGATTCTTTCCAAATTCTTCAAAATGGGTTTTACAATAGGTGATTATATGGAATCTATTTATTTTTATCTCTTGGAACAGTGGTAGGCAAAAACTACTCTTTTTATGTTCTGAACCATTTGTGTACTTTATCTAGAGCTCTGTTATTCATGCATTAGTTTGTATTTTATTTATTTTCTTATTTGTCTGCCTTCCCCTAGAAGCAAAGCTCGTGAGGGAAGGTTTTTCCTGATATCTACTGCCTGGCGCAACCAATAAATAGTGTTGAACATTTGTTGGCAGAATGTAAGTTTCTCATGATGGTTCTGCCTTTTTGTAATAGAGTAAAAAACACTTATGTAGTTCCCAAGAAGCCGCTGCTTCCTAAAAAGTTATTTCTGTTATAAATACGGCTTCTAGACAACACACTCTTGTAAAGATTATTGTATTTTTTAATTTAAAAAATCATCCACTACCCATCATCCATCTATTTACTTGATAATTTCTTAAGCACTATTTCATCGGTTTCATGAATAAGTTTTTAAAGTTACATATATTTCCGATAAATTCTTATCAAAATCAGTTTTCCAAAATCCAGCACGCATGCAAGTAACTATAGCATAACTTCAGATAGTAAATGAAGCAACCATTCCAGTGCAAAGACCCTGGCAGTACATTTCATGCTAGATTGCTGATGTAAAAATCTTCAGTGGTAAATAGTAGACGAACTCCAGTTTCACGGCGTATTCTAAAAATATGACAACTGTATAATATCACCAAGAAAGTCACTGATTCAAACTAAATGGCAGGAACCTGGATTCCTTAATTATTAATGTGCTTACCTCATTTTCATCTCTCATTGATAAAAAGCTAAGGTTCAGCAAAGAATTAAGGCAGTGACTTCGGAGACTAGTTCAAGAGGTCTGCATGAATATTTTATCAACATTATTTTGTACATTTTGTACTTTCCAGTATTTTTAGTATGTGTTTCTGACTGGGGTCCATCCATTCACCAACCTAATACTGGAACAATATTCAAGTCTTTCATCACCTTCTCTCCTTCTTTGCAGTCTTGCAGCAAGCCCTGACATTTCACAAACATCTCTCAGAGAGGAGCTTTCCATATCCTTAAAGCATCCTACCCCTGTTCTCCTTCTGGCCCTTCATTACTGCAGGTGTCATTAGTCCCTTAGCTCCATCCTACCCGGGTTAACCCTCTTCCCAAAACACCACTGGGATCATTTCACTCATCCACTCAGAAGATGACACCTGTCTCCAACTGTCCGCTGTAGTAAATTCAGAATCCTCTGACTGACTTTCAAGATCCCAACTTTCCTTTCCTATATTATTTCCCTTTATTCCCTAAAATATCTTCTTATTCAGTCAAGGAGATCCGTGTGCTCTCCCACAAATACCCATACCATTTTCTGCTGTCTGCTTTTACTGTCCACCCCATCTGAAGTGAGCTTTTGCCCCTTCTTTGCCTCTGACTTCCACTCATCAGACCTTCCAGGCCTGTCCCAGAAGTCCTTTTTCCTTTCACATAAGCCCACACATGTCTCTTTTCCTGAACTTCTAATCGGTTTATAGTGAGACACGTGCAGAGACACACACTTTGAAGACAGCTGGCCTGGGATTGAATCATAGCCACATGCTAGTCTCAAGTGGACCAAGCATTGCATTGAGTATTTATTATGTACTAGATAGGGTTCATGGAGGTTGCGTGCTTTAATTAATTTCATCTCCTCAGTAACTTTATAAGTTAAGCACTATTTTGATTTCTATTTTAGATGAACAGACTGAGACACAGAGAGGTTGAGTAACCTGTTTAAGGTCACACAGCTAGTAAGGAGCTAGGATGCTCGGCTGCTAGATGTGTTCTCCTAGTCCTTATGCTATTCTTGCCTCTTCAAGACATATTTGAAATGATTTTTGTTGGGTATTTTTAGGGTTGATATGCAGTGTTACCCTTTCCTGTCTTACTGGGAGCCATTGGGAAGAAGCATCCTTCATCTAACATGCTTTTGGTGTTAGTATGCCTGGATGTATGTTTGTGTGCATGTGTGTTGCATACCCATGTGCTGCTATAGGAATGAGCTGAGATGAACATCAGGGTTGGCACAAGATGACCACAGGGCAGTTTGGGGAGGCTCGGTCTATTCAGGTTATGTCGAATCCTATCCCCAAGCCCAGGATCTGTATTGTAGGAAGAACATGTGCAGTAAGATGGATATTAAAAAATATAGCTAACTAGATGTCCTTGGGAAAGACCACCATCTCTGAACTTCAATTTCCTTAGCTAAAGATACTAAATTCTCCATCATAGAATAATTAAATGACATAATTCAGTGAAGTGTTAAATGTAAAGTGAATGCATGGTGTCCAAGAGATGTTTGTTTCCCTTTGAGGCTCCGTACTCCATCCAGGCTCATGGGTTTTCTCATCCCTGCTGATGCCTTTCCCTTTGTCCACATTGCCGAGTAGGCCCTCATTTCCGTATCGTTAAATCTCCTTCACTTTGCCTGTCTTCCCTTACAGACTGCCTTCTTCATGAAGCTCTCCGTGATCCCTTAGCTGGAACTAATCTCTCCTTTCTGCAAACTGTTTCACTTCCAACCCTTTGTCATAGCCATTTGTGTATAATTTGGCTTAATCTTTCCCACTGACCCAGTGCTAGAAATAGTAAAAGATGAAGGCACAGTCCATGCCCCTGTGAACTCAGTTCCTGTTTAGTAGGGGAGAAAGACCCCAAAAGGGCTATCTGGTACTACCTTATGATAAGAATGGTTCCAGGTTCCAGCTTGCTATGGAAATGCAGATAAGGGAGCAGTTAATAGAGTTAGGGTGAGGAGCAAGGAGGGGTGAATCTAGGGGACTTCAGAGGAGCAATTGAACTAGCCTTGAAGGGTGAGTGGAGAGTCTGTAGGCAGGGGATTGAGCAAGAGTGTTTCTGTAGGAGAGCAAACATTCTGGACAAAGGCTCACAATGATGAGAGCATGTGGTTTGTTCAAACCGCAGCAAGAGTAGTCTGTAGCTAGATTGTCCATTGGAAGCAGAGAGAAGTGAAGCTAGAGGGGTGGCAGTGTTTTTGTTTCTCAACAGAGTCAGTTGTGTGTCTACAGATCTAGCTTGAGGGCAGTTTTGGTAAAAAAAGAAGAAGAAAGAGGAATGTAAATTATTTCTCTGTCATGTCCATCTGAGGCATCACGGCAACTTGACTGTTCACAACTTGATACCGTCTCCAGTGGCCTTAAGAGAAAGGTTCAAGAGTTGTAACTATCTTCATTGCTGAATTAGAGCTTTAGTGCTGGGTGTCACTCTGAAGACGGATTTTGACAAATCAGAGAATAATCAGAGGTGCCTGTCACAATGAAAAGAGGCTCAATATTATGATGTTATGAGAAATGGGTCTGGGGGATTTTACTGGGGAGAGCATGATTGCTCACTTCCAGTCCTTGGAGGGAGATTTGCCAAAGTGGACTTTATACTGTTTTGCTGTTGAGGGTGGGCGTGAGATTGGTAAGAAGATGTTTATTAGAGTGTCTGGAAGGAGTTTCTAAGAACAGATCATTAGGTACTCAAATTTTCAGTATTGTAATGTCCATGGAGACTGAGTTGGACTCTGATTCTGTTACTGGGTGACAGATTGGATCATCCCTTCTGACACCAAGCTCGTAAGAGTCCGTGACATATATTCAACATAGTTTTGGTGCTAAATAAATTTTATTATACTTGAAATCTATTAAAATAAATTATTTGTGCCAAAATATGGTAATTTAATGTATCCATATGACAGACAGTACATAAAGAAAAGGTTTTAGAATCAAAGTGTATTTGATTCTAACTAGTTATTTTTTACTATGTGACTTTGAGCAAGTTATTCCTTGAATACCTATTTGCATATTCAAAAAGAATGGATAATAGGAGTTATGTCACAGGGTTATTGGATCAACGATCATGATGGATATAAACTCATACCTATATTGTTGTATCATACAGATACTGTTATTGAAAGTAATTTTTTCCTTTTCTATTATATATCAAACTCTGACTTTCTAAAAGCATTGAGCACCCTGCTGCAGAAATAATGTATAGTGACATTGTCTCTGTTTCTTTCCTAGGAAAGTGGAGGCTTTCTTTTATCATTTAGAATCATTTTTGAATGTTTTCCCAATGAATAATAAATGTCACTTTATCCAGAATGACAAAATAGTGATGACAAATCTGCCTAAAATTGTAAATCATTGTCTACCATCTAGAAGCATCTCCAGAGTCCATGCATCTTTCTATGGTTATTTCTCTTTCATTTTCTATTAATACAGACACATATGCATAAAATACTTGACCGTGATGAGAAATATATGGAATTGCTTATTAAGAAATAACTTAGCCCTGACTGGCTTGGTCGGGTGTCATCCTGCAAGGAGAAGATTTGCTGGTTCAATTCCCCGTTGGAGCTTGTGCCTGGGTTGCAGGCCAGGTCCCCAGTTTGGGGCATGGGAGAGGCAACCAATCTATGTTTCGCTACCTTTCCTTCTCCCTCCCTGTCCCTCTCTGTGAAAATAAATAAATAAAAGTTAAAAAACAGAATTTAAAAGTAACTGTAGGCTCTCCGGCTTAGCTTCCTAATTGTAAAATAGAAGTATTTGTGTTTGTGTGTGTGTGTGTGCATACACATGTACATCTGAACACTTTCATATACACGCACATAAGATGCAGATTAGGTACAGACTGTTAGGTATTCTTTCTTATGCTGAAAGGCTCTTAAGTTTTTGTTAGTTGTTTCAATTAATAAAATGTTGATTAGTCTTTCATAAGTTTGAAATTGGTGTCTCAGATATTTAAAAGATAAACTTTTCTGCATATTTCCTGGTAATAAAGAGAGACGTAAGACGAAATAATTAGGCAAAGATGCTGACTTTAAAGTTTATTATTACTATAATGGTTAGTTTCATTATGTTGTAATTTACCATGTTGTAAGAACACAGCTTTGGGGACATTGAACATAGAGAAACAAATTTGCACACATTTATAATTGTGTGTGTATACACAAACACATTTTATACACATGGTCCCAAGTACACATACCTGTATAAGCCAAATTTTACTGAGCTTTTACTGTGTGCCAGGCACCGTGGTAATTCCTTTACATGGGTCATTTCATTTAATTCTCACAACAGCCCCTATGAAGTAGCTCCTTATTTTTCTCATTTTTTCATATAAGCAAACCGAGGTTTATAGAGGTTAAGTGTACCTATCTTACAAGTGGTGGAGACTGCATTTTAACCAAGCTGTCTCACTTCACAGCTGGAACTGTTAACTGCCACGCTACATTGTGGCTGCTTGTGTCATCATGAACTCAGACTTGGAAAGGTATTGGTCAATCCATGTAGCCTTCACTGCATTGTGCTGAGATCTGTCTTCATCTCAGACTGATAGCCATTCAGCCTCTCCTTGAGTAACTACAGCAATTGGAGTTTCATGATTTGACAAGATAGCCCATTCTATTGCTGGACAGCTCTTATTATTGGCTATGTTATTCATCTATGTGTTGGAAATGTTTCTCTGTGTAACTTACATGTGTTGGTTGTTCCTTCTGGAGAAATACTGAACACCTCTCTCCTTCTTCTGTCTGGAAGCCTTTTCAAATGTGGTGCTCCTCCAGGTATTCTCTTTCTTCAGCAGTTCCACATGATGTCTCCAGGCCCATCAGCATTACAACCACCCTTCATGACAGTTTGGTTTAATTGGTTGCTTCTGACCAATTGCGGTACACGGAATTGGACACAGCAGTGTGGCAGTTGGTTCAGTGGAAGAAACTAGACTGAGCCGTAACACCTAGGTTAACGTGTCAGCACTATTGCTTACTGCGTGACATTGGGCAAGTGGTAACCTGGCTGAGCCTCAGACCCTCATCTATACCATCTTCATAATAACTACCCTAATATACAGCATTATTATTGGGGCCGAGTAAGAAGGTGCTGGGCCCTGGCCGGTGTGGCTCAGTGGATTGAGTGCTGGCCTGCAAACCAAAAGGTCGCCAGTTCGGTTCCCAGGTAGCGCACATGGGTGGGTTGCGGGCCAGGTCCCCAATGGGGAACACATGAGAGGCTACCGCACATTGATGTTTCTAGTCCTCTCTTTCCCCTTCGCTTTCCCCTCTCTCTAAAAATTACTAAATAAAATCTTTTTTAAAAAAAGAAGGTGCTGGGGACAGTGCTCTATAGATCACAGGCCCAGCCTCAGGCCTGTCACCTTCCCTTTTGTTGGCCTGCTTTACACACTCTTCCACATCAGCCAAGCTCACTCCCTTACCTCCTTTTGCATCTTTGCTCAAAAGTCATCTGCTCATTGAGGCCTTTCTTGAGTATTGTGTTTAAAATTGCATCCAATCCCTTCTCTGTCCATCTTACCTGAATTAGTGTATCTGAGCTGGATTCCTGGAGTGAAATGTTAGAATTCTCGAATTAAAAAAATGTTACTTGAAAATGAAAAAAAATGTAGTTTATCACTTTACTTCAATTTCTAATGGCTTAAGGTCACAGTTTTGTGGGTAAAGTTTTATTTTAAAGTAACAACAAATAGTTGAATTTCCTGTTTATATGCTTTCTGTAGCTCCTCATCATCTGTATATCTGATTGATGGTATATGTTACAGCCATGAGACCTTTGTCTCAAAGTGATCGTAGCCCTAGCTAGTTGGTGATTTCTGTGTTAATATGTTTTTTGGAGTTAGTGGATGAAGGAGATTTAACACAGCAAGGGAGGCAGAAATGCCAATGTAGTTAGGCCCTACAAGTAGGTTAAGTTGGGTCATAATGGTGTTGGGAATCTCACCTTCCCTCCCAGCATGAACAGAGTCTAAGAAACATGTTACCTGCCTAGATAGAGTTCTCAGGGTTGGGTTAGGAACACCTCATTCATCTACTTGAAGGGGATTGGGGGTTTAAGATTACTGGGGTTGTAGGGAGTACTGAATTTCCAGACTGATTGCTGTCTTTTGTGGTTTAGTGACTTGCACATAGAGCTAGCTGGCTGCCTGGCCTTAATGGACTAAAACTGAAGTCTGCGGAACATATGATTATAACAGGTGATGTGTCTACTGGCAGGCTGAAGAGGGAAGGATTTCCACAGAGCAAAACAGCATCTTGAAATATATGAAAAAAAATAAAAAGATTCACTTTCCTTACCCAAGAGAGTTGACTCTAGACCTATGAATTATTGACACATGCTTTTTTGTTGTTGAATGTTTGCATGTCTACTTAGATCAAATAATGCTGTCAGCAGTTAGTGCTGTGTCAGACTGCTCTAAATTTAAATCTGCAGAATCAAGTTTGATCTAAGTGCCAGAAAAAATCCCACAGCTGCTTATTTAAACTTATTTTTAATTTGCTTTAAAATATATTTTAATCACAAAGGTGCTTTCCGCAAAATGTTATAAATCTATAATTGCTAAATACCAAAGTGTTGCAAGTATACTTGATATGGGAGAATAATGATCAAATGAATTATTTATTTACATTCTGTTTTGGGGAAAGGAAGGTATATGTTTCAGAAGAAACCGTATTTGTAGTAGATGTATGAAAATATCTTTATGATTTTACAAGACATTCGGATTAAAATAGTTTCATAGGCATATTGCTGATACTAGGTCAGTGCAAACTTTAATTAATAACAGCAATTATGATGAAAACTTTTGTTAAGTAAACAACTGCCCTTGTCTAGAAAAGTGAACATTTGGCCACAGAATAACTAATTGTTTTTCTATTTATACTGGAACTGCATTTAGATTCAGGCTTACTAATTGGGTGTCAAGGAGGACGTTGCTCAATGTAATGGTTGAAATAATAAAATTGCGTAGAAGAACACAAAATTAGGAATTATGTGATTACAAGACTCATTTCTTCCCTTTAAATAACTTGTATTGTAATACCATCGTTGTAATTGTTATACTAGTAGTGATAAAAATAACAATTCTTGAACATATTAATCAGGTACTATCATACATGCTTTCAACTATCATTCATTTTGCTTTTTAAAACAATTTTATGAGAATATTACTAGGAAGTACATAGTTATACACTGGTTTGGACTGTGTGGAAAGTCTGCACCCCCCTAAACAATGTGTTGTTCAAGGGCCAAGTGGATGTTTTTCATTTTATGGACAAAGTGAGATGCAATTACTCTGTCATTTCACTGGGAAAGGGCAGAGCTGGGTTCAGCCTGCAGGCCTACCATTCTGAAGTCTGGTCTGGCCTTAGTCCCTCAGCTACCCTATTCAGGTGAGAATGTACCTACTTATTCAGACCTACTTGGGTTTGTTAATGGAGGAGTGAAGAAGGGGAAGACAACATAGCCTCTAACCCCCAAGGAAGTCAATTCTAACAGAAAGAAACGACAAAAACAGATCCTTATTAACAGCCAGAATCAGTGGTTCAGGTGATGAGTACTCCAACAATTGTTGCAAAAAGGGAAAATCACTAGGGTCTGAAATAGTTGGGGAAGACTTTCTGGAAGTGGTGGACTTTGTATTATGCCTCAAGTGTTGATTAATTTTTTTGCCACAACACGTTGTATCTTTTAGTGTTCAGGTTCTGATAAGAGTTCTATGACCTGGCACCCTACTCGAATTCTAGCCTTGTTTATATTTAAAAGAGTTTTTGGACGGTTTAAAAATACAGTTCATATACTGTAGGTGTATGCTTTCACTGTTGCAGTTCACTTTTGAAACTAAATACAACATATTGCTTATCTCTTCTAAAATGTGGAAGTAGATAATATTAGCTTATTAGCATGGTCTTCTGTGTAGACGTGAAAGAAACAGTTCAGAAGAATTTTGGAAGAACTGAAAAATACTGTTCCAAGAGAAAGCAATGCTTTAAAAAGACAACTTCCACATTTTATGGTAATACCCGCAGTAAATGCTTCCTTCCTTTAGCAGTTGGTTTGGCCTTGACTGTCTTCCTCTTTTTTATTTTACCCCTTCTTCACCTGCAGAAGTAATCATATTGCAAATTTTGGGATCTGTCACCCCATGTCATTTCTTTGTACTTTTCTACATATGGTTATATTATTAAGCAATATACAGTACTCCTTATATTAATTATATCAAAGTATATGCATTTTTAGTTCTTGCTTTTTTCTTTTAACTATGAAATTCATTCATTTTGATTTGTATAGCTCTAGTTAATTTTTAGTCCTTAATAGTATTTGATTGCATAAATGTACCACAATTTATTTGGCTATTCTTCTATTAACAGAAATTTAGGTTATTTTTCATTTTTATTACAAACAATGAAGTTGTGAAGTTTCGAACATGTCTCTTTGCATTATATATGTGACAGTCTTTCATATGTCTAAGACCATTTTCTTAGCTTTTCAGTAACTTACTTATTCATCTCTTTTGCCCACTTTTTCTAATGGATCATCTTTTCTTTTTTGATTTATAGATATTCTTTAGAGTTTGAATATTCAGTCTTTATTGACCACATGTATTGAAAAGATCTTTGCCTAGACTGTGGCTTACTTTTTTACATTTTTGTGGTTTCTTTTAAAGAGGATTTAAAAATTTTTTTAATTTAGTAAAATTTGTCATTCCTCCCATCCCCCATAGAATTTATACCACATGAATCTAGTTTAAGAAGTCTTCCGGCTCTGGCTGGGTGGCTCAGTTGGTTAGAGCATCACCAATACACCAAAGTGGCAGGTTCGATCACAGGGCACATGCAAGAAGGGAGCAATGAATACATCAATAAGCGGAATAACAAATCAATGTTCTCTCTCTCCCCCTGCCTCTTCCTCTCTCTAAAATCAATTTTTAAAAAGTCTTTCATATTGAGGGAATCAAAGTTAAAAATATGCTTTAAAGCTAAAGATGAAAATGTCAAACATGACCATTTTCTTAAAAATTGATAGTCAAAATTGGCTCACATACAGTTAACATATTGTCAACACCAGTTTACTCAAGACAGATTATTGTGAGATGAACAACGAAACTACCTAAAATATGAGCATCTTCTGTTGTTCATTTTATTCTTGTTTTTGGGTTGAAAGTCATAACAGTTTTGGAATGGACCTTTGTTTAAAGAAAGTAATTACAGTCTTCTGAAAGTGGTACGTTCCCAGGAAGAGAGTGCGGTACTGGTTCTCTAAGTGTACTCTCTCAGACCAGCAACATCAGTATTACCTGGGAACATGTAAGAAACACACATTGCAGGGCCAACTCCAGACCTATTGAATCAGAAACTCTGGTGGTAGGGCCTAGCAACCTGTTTCAGGCCCTCCGGGTGATTCCAAGGTAGGCTCAAATGTAATAGCCACTGAGACAGGATAAAGGAGGCTAAAGCACTAATTCTGTTTCGTTTTGTTTTTTTGTTTTGTATTTGGACTGCTTATGTGATCTGCATTTGTGAAGAGCCACATTTCTATGGATTACCTTTCCACCTATTGGCTTTTCTTGGCCTTCCTTTTTCAGATGTTTTGTCCACAGCAGTAGCCACATGTGGTCAAAGTGGAATGCAAATAGATAACTTTGCTTAACCTTTCCTCATGTACTTCCTTTTAAAGATTTGCCCTTGTTACTTGCTGTTAAGTGTAAAATCATCGGAACCACTGGCCTTAGGATAGTTTGCTTTCACACATGGACAAATCAGTAGCCAAAATTTTGAGGGAACTCCTATGCAGATTTCCAGAGCTCTGTCTCTGTACAGTTCCCTCCTGTATCGTACTCTGTCCTGTCCAAGTCTTTTTCCTCTGGCCTCTCTGAATTCTGATCTTAGTCTTTTTAGTTCACTGAGATATTCAGGCTCTGCTTTGGGTTCCACCTCCTTGTAATGACCTGGAATCTGCCTTCAGGCTCTTAGTTGGCATAATGTGGGGCTTACCTGATTTCACTTCTCTAGAGAATTACAGTCCTGCACTGTTTTTCTGCCCAGTGTTTGAAACTGTTGTTTATGTTTTATGTTTTGCTTTCTAACTGTTTAAGGTGTGTCGTAAATATGGTACTTTTAAACCTCATCTTTGCTAGAAGCCCCTATTTTGTTGAGGTAAAAATTACATACAATGAAATAGAAAATATTAAATGTACCATTGATGTCCCTGACTAAATTAACACACCCGTGCATCCCAGCCCCATATCAAGATATAGTACGTTACCCTTATCCTGGAAAATCCCTTCATTCTTTTTTCCATTTAATAACCTTCCCCGTCTCCTAGATGAAAATTATTCTCATTTTTCAACAATGATTAGTTTGCATGAACATTCAGAGTATATACAATTTTGTGTATTTATTATTCACTTAGTATGATGTTTTGCGATTTATTCATGATGTTGACTGCTTTAGTAGTTCATTCCTTTTTATTGCTAAGCAGCATGTCATTGTATTGATACACCAAACTTTGTTGTTGAGAAGTATTCATTGTACAGATATACCAAAATTTATTCATCCTGTTATTGAAGAACACATGGTTTATTTCCAGTTTTTGGCCATTTTGAATAAAGTTGCTATAAACATTCTTGTACAAGTTTGTTTGTTTGTTTTTAATATCACAAGTTGCCAACAGTACTTTATTTTTTTCCTCTCAACATCCTGCTCTACAGCTTCCTTGACTCTTTTGGCCTGGGTACGAAAGAGGCAGGCATTGGTGTAGGCCATGCAAACATCCGCCAAGGCCTTGAAGTGCTTTTCCTCCTGAGTGATGACCCTGGCTTTCTCCTTCTTGACATTCCGTGTGGGTACGGCTGGTCCAGCCAGCTGGGTGGCCACTTGAGTTCTTCAGCAGGGCTGTCTCCCTTCTTGTGGGTGAAGGGCTTCCTGGGAAAGAGGGTGAGTGGAACAGTACTTCCTCTGCCACTGCACATGCTACTGCAGGGACTCAATGGAATTGTCCCGCCTCCTCTGATCCACTAGATCCCAGTGATCCAGGACACCTTTGGGTGAAGGTTAAGTTCTCAGAGCTGAAGCCCCCGTCAGCTGGCATTTTGTGTGGTACCTCACTATGGGGCATCTCACTGTGGGCCGGATGGGGTTTGGACACAGGGCAAGGGGCAATTTCTTGCACTTTGGCTTCCCACGCCTTGTGTTTGCACATCTCCCACTGGCTGGTTAAAGCACATGCCATATGTGGAATCACGCCGTCCTTGCAGAAGTGGGGCTGTGGGATCTTGCCCTTTCAGGTGGGTACCGTGGCTGCTGCCTGCAGGTCTTCGCCGAAGGAGAATGTCCATAAGAAAGCCTTTTAGTGGCATATAGTTTTCTATCTCTTAGGTAAATAAATGAGTGAATTTCCTAGGCTACACATGTTCAGATTTCTAAGAAACTGTGAAACCTTTTCTAAAAACAGTTATACCATTGTATATTTCCACCACCTAGTTACTTTCACACACTTATTTTAGTTCTTGTGGGTGTGAAGTGGTATCTCACTGTGATTTTAATTTGTGTTTCTCTAATGCCTTTTCATACAGAGGTGGACAAAAGTATGTTAATAAATAATACAATAATTAATAATAATACAAGAATAAACTTTTTCATATACAACTATGAACCTACTTTTGCCTACCCCTGTATAGTGATTGACTTTATATAGCTTCTTTTATGTCATATATTAATGTCTTTTGAGCATTTCTTTTTTTAAGTTGGGTTGTCTTTTTTTAAATGATTTGTAGAAGTTCTTCATGTAGTTGTATGCAAGTCCTTTTGTCAGATACAGAGAGTAAACATTTCCTTACAGTTCATGGTTTTGTTTTTTACTTTCTTAATGTCTTTTTATGAGTTTATTTAAAAGATTTAACTTTGATGGTCTAATTTATGTGTTTCTCTAATGATTAGTGCTTTTTATAACTTCTTTAAATAATCTTTCTTGTCCCCTAATTCATCCTGTTTTCTTCTAGTTTTAGTTTTTACATTTAGATCTGTGATTCCACTAAATTTAATTTTAGGGTAAGATTAGGATAGATGGCAGGGTTCATTTTTTCTCATATATTTAACTAATTCTAATTGTTTTAGCACTGTTTGTTGAAAATACAATTGCCATGATGCCTATGTTGAAAATGAGTTGACTGTGGAAGTATGGATCTAGTTCTAAATTTGCTATTTTGTTTCATTGCTCTGTCTTTAATTGTAATACCACATTGTCTTGATTGCTTTGTATTTTGTGTTGGAATTAAGCAGTGTGATTTTTCTAGCTTTGTTCTTTTTTCAAGATTATTTTGGTTATTCAAGTTTTTTACAATTTCAGTATAAAATTTAGAAATTATCAAGTTCTAAAAATAAAGTTGCTTGAAATTTTGATTAGGATTGTGTATATAGGTAAATTTGAGCAGAATCAAGATCTTAATATTAAGTCTTCCAATCCACGAAGATGATATATCTCTCAATTTATTTAGGCCTTTAATTTATTGGACAGTGTTTTATAGTTTTCAAGGTAGAAATCTTTCACATCTTCTGTTAAATTTATTCCTAATTATTTTGCGTTTTAAAAATATTAACTTAAATGGATTTTGTGTAGACAATAGATTTTTTACATACTGATCTTGTGTCCTGAACCTTAGCTAAATTGACTTATAAATTCGTGTAGATGTTTGTTTTAAGATTCCTCAGGGTTTTCTGTAGACATTCATGTTGTATATTAATAAGTAGAATTTTTCATTTTTTCAATCTATATATCTTTTTATTTCTTTATTTCCCTGCCTGTCATCTCTAGTAAAGTAGTAGAAATAAGAGTGGATGTCCTTGTTGTGTTTCCAGTCTTAGGGGCAGGTAAAACATTCAAAGTTTCATCATTAAATGTAATGTTTCCTGTGGATTTTTGTAGATTTTTATTACAGTTGGTATGTTCCCTTCTATTTTTTTATTTATCAGAAGTGGATTTTTCAGATTTTCCTTTTTTACAATTGTTTTGTTTTTTTCAATTTTTTTTAAAGATTTTATTTATTTATTTTTAGAGAGGGCAAGGAAGGGAGAAAGAAAGGGAGAGAAACATCAATGTGTGGTTGCCTCTCCCGCACCCCCTACTGGGGACCTGGCCTGCAACTCAGGCATGTGCCCTGACTGGGAATTGAACCAGTGACCCTTTGGTTCCCAGGCTGACACTCAATCCACTGAGCCACACCAGCCAGGGTTCAAATGTTTCTTATGAAACTAAGTTAAGATGGTCATATGCTGATTTTTAAATAATTTATTTTGTTGTTATAATGAATTATAGTGATTTAATTTTGAGTGTTAAACCAATCTTACATTCTTGGAAAAACTCTACTTGGTGATAATGGTGATAATTTGTATAAATTGCTGGCTTTGATTTACTAGCATTGTGTATATGATTTTTGAATCTGTATTTATTACACGTAGTGGTTTGTAGTTCTTTTTTCCCTTGGAATATTATACATTTTGGTATCAGAATTATACCAATATGCATATCAAATTATAAAACAAATAGCTGTGTCTCCCCATTCTCTGTTTTTTACGAAAAGAGTTTGTGAGGTTTGTTGTACCATCCCTCCTTTATTTTTTGAAAGATTTTGCTCAAACTTGGTAGAATTCCTTTTTTCATTGTTTATATAATCCAGTAGTGAAACCGTATGGAAATGGAATTTTCGTATGACTGTGGTGATGTTTTTAATAAACATCTAATTTCTTCAATAGGTAGAGGGCTACTCAGAATTCTTTGTCTTTTTTTGAAGTGTTGATCAGTATTTTTTTTCAAGAAATATATTCATTTCATCATAAGTTCTCAGATTCATTAGCATAGATCATAATTTTGTCTTATTTTTTAATAGCTAGATGTTATATAGTGAAATCCCTCCTATTATTACTGATCTTGATATGATTGGTGTTATTTTATTTTATTTTTGATAAGTCTTTCTAGACATTTATTTTTATTAATCTTTAAAAAAATTCTTGCCTTTTTAATTTTATTTCTTACCGAATTGCATTTTAATTATATCTCTATGCTGCCCTTCTACTTCCTCTGCTTTTAATTTGCTATTCTTTTTCTAATTTTCTAAGGTGGAAATATAGGTCATTTAATTTAAACCTTTCTTTTGTAAAATAAGTATTTGAAGCTATAATTTTTCCTTTTCAAGCCCTCCTGGCTTTCTCCCTCGAATTTTGATGTGCTGTGCTTTTATCATTCAGTTTGAAAGATACTTTAATTACTTTTTTTTGTACATTACATTTATTTGTTTTTCTTTGTCCCCTATTTTATTTAGAGATGTGTTATTTTCCAAATATTTGAGAGCTTTTTCTAGACATTTCTAATTGTTTTTCTTGTGATTAGAGAACCTAGTGTCTCACATATGATCTGCCTTGTTGAATGTCCCATGTGAACTTGAATATGTATGCATCTTTTATCTATAAGGTGTAATGTTCTGTAAATGCCAATCCATTCAAGATGTTTGGTAGTATTTTTCAAATCTTTTATATTATCGTCATTATTATTCCAGGTCTAGTTATTCTATCAACTATTGGAAGAAGTGTGTTAAAATCTTCATATATGATTGTGGGTTTGTCTACCTCTCCTTCAAGTTCTTTCCATTTTTCCTTCCTATATTTGGAAATTCTGTAATTACTATTATATGCATATACATTAAGGATTGTTAATCTTCCTGATTAATTAACTTTTTTATCATTATGAAATGTTCCTCTACATCTCTGATAGTATTTTCTTGTCATGAAGTTTCTTTTGTCTGCTATTAAGCCATTCCAGATTTCCTGTTTACTATTTGCATTTTTACTTTCAACCCACATTTGTCTAAAAACAGTTAATTATGTTAACCTACACATTTGCAATTTAGCCCTTCAGAGACACATCAAATAACTGAGGCCAACCATCTAGGTAAAAACTTTCTTTTGAAATTAATTGCCAAATATAGGAGGAGTATGGTCAGTTAGCAATTTTTCTTTATGTTCTCAATAAATTTTCTCTCAATAGTTAAGTAAAATTTGTAAGAATATGAAACCCAAATTTTATAATTTCCTTATAGTAATTGAAAGGTCAGTAGATTTAGATTCAGAAATCATAAGTTAAAGATAGGAGTTTCTTTCACAGCATGAGCTACTTTGAGAAGTTCCTGTGGTTTTAAATGAACGACTTTAATTGATTGCCCTGGAGTAAAACTGAACCAATGATGTAGCTAAGGCTTGTTCCTGTTGTTTGAGTGTTCTGTTTATAAGATGAAATAGATTGATGATATTTTCAATAAAAACACCTCTTTCGTGGTCACAACATAGCATTATAAAAACAGTTCTAGAAATTCTTAATACAAATGGCGTTACTTTAAAAAAAGACGCTGCCTATATGGCTATAGTTCTGCCTGTACTTTCCATGGGCACCATGGTTCAGGCCTGGCCATGGTGTCATTATGAGCCATTTTGGGGGTTGGTAATCTCAGGTTGATCAGATCCAAATTTTAAGGAGGAAGGCAAGTTCTCATGGGTGGAACAAATGGGGAATTGGAAAGTTTGGGTAGCTGCCTGGGAAAAGTAGACAACAGTTGTTAGGCCACAGGGCTTTTGTTGTCATTTTTTATCTTGAATGGGTCCCATTACATGGGTGGATGTAGGTATTGGTTCCAATGGTGGGAGGATAGCTAGAGACTAATTGCTGGATGCTCTAGATGCCCTCACCTGTACTCAAGGACACGTACCTCATGCTGTTTTTTATTGCCCAGGAGGGTACCATACTGGTCTTCTGCACTGGCTTGCAGCTTCTTCTGGTATGCCTTAGTTGGTTAGGAATTGTAGTACTACAGAGTGGGACAGAGGGTAAATCCAGAGGATCCTGTGAATCGATACACTCTTGATGGAGAAGAGCTTTGTATTGATACAGGATGTAAATTCTGAGGTGCGAAAGTAGGTGACTCTGTCGCTGACTGACTTCAGAGGATACACAATCATAGAACTAAGTTGAGAGCCTGGGCAGAAGTAGGTGGGAACAGACAGTTGTAGAGGAAGGCACGAGGACCAGTCCTGAGTGATAACTTACAACAAAGGCTGTATTGCCTCTGTGTGTGTGTTGTTTGGAGCTAATTGAGGAGCTGAATTTGAAAGAATAAAAATGCAAAGCACATCATGTGCTAGAGGATGTCTAGAATCAAAGTGCTTAATATTTGTGAAACAGTGCCTCTTTTTTAATAGGCTCTACTTAGAAAAGGTAGAACTCTAATCTATTTTTTTAAATGCAAATCTAAGTAGAAAGTAAAAGACATAATTAGATTTACTTGTATAATGAAGCCCTGTGAGAAGCTATGAAGCATTGTCAGTTGCTTGTGGTGCTCTCCTTGGTGAGATTTAAATAAGTGAGACAGATGAGAATTAGAACACTGTCCCAGAGTTAAAAATGAGCCTTAAAGAAAATGTTTCATGGGGCTGCTTGTGCTTTCTTGAGTTCGTATTTTAAGTGTATGCAAAAGTGAAGTCTAAGACAGTGTTACATAATAGTAGCTGGAAAACATCTTATTTCCTAATGTGTCATTTACAAAATGGGACTTCTTTGGGTAGGGTCATTTATCTTTCCCAGACGACTCTGGGCCTCACCCTATTCCCCTCTTTACTCTCGTTCTTCTTGAAGCGTCAGGCCCTGGCTTAGCTGGTTCCCAGGAGCCAGCTGCTCCCCTCTTTCCTGGGATTGGCCAAACCTCTCTCAGGCGCCTCTTCTGGGTGTTTCTTTGGTTTCTGGCTTCACTTTATAATCTTCCTAATTTATGACACATAACTTTTCCCGTTTTCAAAGTGTAGCCTCGTAAAGATTTCAAATTTGTAAAGTGTATGGTTTTAAGTTAGGTCGATTATCAGACTTTTTTATGGACCCTAAAGAACAATATACTTGTTTCAATCATAAGGATTATGTTCACATCAGTGCGTGAAATACCAGTGGTATAACTGTATAACTAGAAAACACCTATAATTCAAGTTATTTTTTAAATATGTGTTAATAGTAGATATCAGGTCCCTTTTCCTTCTATGGATTTACCTAGTGGAAGATGATTGCTGCGTGTGCTATGTATACGTGACTCTGCATTTCTAAATCAGTGTACAATTGGCTGGTTTATAAAATGTGTTTCACGCATTGATCATATGTGAACTTCTACAGTAGTTCCTTGCCGGAATCCAGATAAAATCTTTCATATGCCCCCTCCGCCCCCCCACCACAAAGAGACATATTTAGGAATCAAAAGGTGAGAGGTGGGGGTTTACATAAAAAGAAAACAGTGTTGAGAAACTCTGTAGAAAATTAAACTCTGTGATTAGTTAACTCTTTCAGTAAGGAAAATGATAGCTAATTGGCCTGTTTGGATGGAAATCAAACAGAAAGAAAAAATAAAGCAAGCATTCTTTTACCTTTACTAGCCTCTTGTCAGACACGGACGTTCTCTGCTGGGAAGGCTTTTAAAGGCTCCCTTAATAATTCAAGTGGAGAGTTTTGAAATCCTGAGTAACTTCTAATTTTTTTTATGTAAAATTTCACATGATGTTAATCTTCTGGGCACTTCACAGTATGATACATACTGAAACTATAACAGTAATTGGGGGATTTGTCAGCTGGATCTAATGCAAAAATTATATGTTAGATTCTGCCCAAACTTTACTGAAACTAATTATCTAAAAAGCCTTGTAATATCTTTGCTGGCATTGCCAGAGCTCTGGTGTGCCACAGACCAATATTTGACAAATGCACGTCCACCGCCATGATACGTGGGCACTTCCTCCTGTACTGTCTTACCATATTTATCTCAGTGATTTAGGTAATATTTAGCCAGTGTCCTTCAGTTTCTTGCTTTACTGAGAAGGCAATTAATGTATTTACTGTAGGGTTCACAATGGGATAAAATTTGGTTTTCTCCCTTACAGCTTACCCTGTGACCTAAACCTGTGTATGAACAACATTTTATCTTATATTTTCTTTACTCAGAAATTGTTTTGGTGAATGTTTAAAGGTTGTAGAAAGGCAAAATTTTAGAAAGAGGAGATTCACTGGTAGTAGCCAAAAAAGAATGCATCACAAAGTGAAGAGAGATGTGACCTTCAGGTTAACTAATTAAGTTCTCCTAATCCATTCTCCTCCAATGCCATTCTCCCTACTACATAATTGACAAAGATTTACTGATGAGAGCCAGGATTAAGAGCTGGCGAAGCAGCTGTGTGTGACTGCCTGACCTATATTGATAAATTCATTCATTCATTCACTCACTAACTCATTAAAGCATTTACTAGAGTGCTTACTATAAGTAAAGAATTGGTGATACAATGGCTGATATAGCTTAGTGCTTGGTCATATTGGAAAGTTTTTGTGCCCCACCTCCGAAATACATTGTGTCCTTTGAATTAGTGGAAGGAACACCAAACACATCTCAATGGAGAGGCATACATCTACTTGTGGACGGGGAAAGGTCTGAACTCCACAGGCTAGTGGACTGTGGGGAAGGCTGACCAGGAAGGGAGATTAGAAAACCTAGCAGACAAAATTCTCATTCCATTAACAGTGCTCAATTTTAAAAGTACATTGTTGATAGTTTAAAATTTCTGAGAATGTTTAATGTGCTATTTTTTCATTCCTAACCTCCCTCCTCTCTCCCAAGCTGCTGCTGTACTGATGGTGTGTTTTATAGTTAAAGATGTCTCAGAATTGAGAGCATAAGCTCTAAAGGCTGGAGCTTCTTATCACAACCATGAAATGACTGGTATAGAGCTCCGAGACTGTATTCAAAACCCATCTTCATTTTCCCTATAATTTCTACTTTGAAAAATAGAATAGGAAATATTTCTATAGAATTAGAATGAAGAGATTTTTATGTCTTATATAGTATGTTTTTTAATGCTTATTGTGGGAAACTTGGAAACTATAGAAAAGTATAAACAAGAAAATAAAGTGAGACTTCCTCAACTCATAGTCAGTGTATTTTTCATATTTGAGTAAATAACTCTAATCTATCTTTCTTCTTCCTTCTCCCTTTCTCTTCTTTCTCTCTGTCCTTCCCTCTTACCTATCTCTAAATCTATCAATATTTCAGTCTCTATAGATTTTTCCCACAACTGTCCAGTTTTACTGTATTTATGCCTATGTTTTATTCTGCCATTAACATCATGTAGAAAATATTTTCCCATATTTTTAAATACTTTCAAAAACATTTTCAATTCAATTGTATAATAGGTCACAATTTAATTAATAAATCTATCGTTAAATATTTAAGCTGATGACAGGTTTTGTTTTAGGTTTTGATGGGGTCTTTTGGTAATTATAAATAACCCTATAAGATTATCTATGGGCACAAAGTTTTCTGTTACTTGGTATCAAGTTGTATTATACACTTACTAATTAGTGTTATTCTGAGCAAATGAAATGCACTGCAAAAGTTAAAATGTATTAACTTTTTTTATTATTGACCACAGGGACAAAAGCCAGGATGGATAATCAAGTATGGTATTTGAGAATTTCAAAGCTGGCTCTGGCCTTGGCAATTATCCGCTCAAAACCAGCAGACAGAAGCAGCAGAGAATACACAGAGGACCTTGCGAAGGTGATGTCTGGGCCGGAGTCGAAGTGGAAAGAAAAAGTTGAAACCTTAGAAGCTGAAGTTCTACAATTACGTCAAAAACTTCTTCTGAGCAGGATTTGTTCTGGATTGTTTAAGAGTGGTGAGTATATGAAGATGCCTTTTGATAATACATCCATCCATTTTATTTCAGCTTCACAGTTATTTAGAAATTGTTTAGTTTCCTAAAATTAGAATACATCTTGACCTATAAATTTTTTTAATTCTGGCCATCAATTAAAAGTTTATTGTAACTTCCTAATGACTGGAGCTACATTAGACAATGGGATGAATTTTGAGAATGAAAATAGATATGAAGGCAATAATATTTTAAGCTTATCTATAAATTAATTTTAAAATCACATTGTTCAACCTTATTATATGCATTTAATGTTGCTTTTATAGTAAATAATTCATCTAGCAATCATATATCAAGTACCAGCTATGGACCGGGCATGCAGTGGATGGTGAGAACCCAAAAAAGTAAGAGGAGCTGCCACCCTTGCAATTAGGTTCCTATCGTTCTAGCAGAGAAAAAGACTTATACATAATTAACTCAGCTGTGAGTACTAATGAAGTGCAGAGGGCAAAGCTATCCATTCTGCATGGTTTCTAGAAAGGTATCTTGGGTCTGGCCACTGGTCAATGAGATGGTCCCAGAGTACACACCGAGAGGCAGGGGCACGAGTAAAGGCACAGCCATGGAAGATACATGTCCCATTCGGGACTACCAGTGTTACATTTCAGAGTGACCAGAACACCGTAAGGTAGAGATGTGATGGGGGAGAAAAGAAGAGGTGAGTTGAGACCAGGTTCAGAAGGGCGTTGAATGTCAGCCTAAGGTCTCTTTTACTGTATTTTCTCTCAGTGAGTTGACCACACAATTTATGGTCTGTGTAGGACCCTTACGAGAGTGAAAGGAAGGGACTAATAATAATTATGCCAGGACAACAGGCAAAAACCAGGACCCACTTGAACACAGTGGGACATGTGGTCACCTCATTCACCAGGAGCCATATAACTGTGTTGATACAGAGGACTGACTCTCATTTTGGGATTAGGAAACATAATTCTAGTGATTATAAAAATCCAAAAAAATAAGATAGATCATGTTACTCCTCTGTGGAAAACCCTCCCCTGGATTCCAGTTCTGCTTCTCATTAGATACAGACTTGTGATCATTGTCCATGATGCTGTGGATGATTTTGCCTCTACTCACCTTTCCCACCTGTGTCTCACACAACTACCCCCATGTGAACTCTGTTCCAGCCTTCTTGCAGTCCTTGAAGGCCCTTCTTGCCTCAGATCTCTGTTATGTTCTTCTGTTTGACTCTTTTAAGTGACTGGCCTCTTCCCTTTCTACAGGTGTTATTCTAAATGACACCTCCTCAGTGTATACGCCATATGCATAGCACAGCCCCCACCAATGATTCTTTAATTGAACACCCTCTATGGACTATTTATTTGTTTACTTAGTTGCTGCCTAATCTCTTGAACCAGAGCCTAAGTTTGCCAAGGAGTACAGGTCTTTGATTTGCTAAGCACTCTCTACTAAATGTCCACCCCAGAGCCTGACATACAGAAGGTGCTCAGTAAATATTTGTGAAATGGAAGTAGAGTATAGAAGACACTTTTGCTATAGCAATGATTTGGACACAAGGAGACAAGTTTTAAAAGCATTTTCGAAAGCCAGTGTGAAGAATGACAAGTTGTGCAAGAGCTATGATAGTGAGAACTAAAAGGAGGACAGATTGGAATGATTTCAGAGTAGACACTTCAGACATTTGTGAATGATTTCAGAGAGTGGTGAAGGGAGATAGAGGCATTTAGAATAATTCAGGTTTCCAGTCCTGGTTATTGAATTGGTTGTGATGCTCTGAATCCAGATAGTGAATGCAGAAATAAACTTATAGGGTAAAAGGCTGAGTTCAGATTTGTCTGAATGTAGTCTAATCCCTAAATATACAGGGATTACCTAGAAGAAAGGTGGAAATATGGTCCTAAATTTCAAAGGGGATGAGTAGGCTGGAAATGGAGACACAAACATTGACATTTAAGTAATAGTTGAAGTTATAGTTGTAGATGAAACGCGTAGGGAAGATAGAGCTGGAGAGTTGGGGAACTGTGGGTTCCAACATTCCGGGGTTGGCAGAGGAAAAGGAAGCATGGAGAAGAATGTGTCTGTCAAATTAGGAGCCTGCAAGTGTAGTGTACACATGATTGCTGCGGGTAATAAAGTACCCCCTAACTTTAGTTTTGGGGATTATCGGGAAAGCTCACTAACCTAATACCCAGGTGTTAACTAAAATCTCATTATTATGCAAGCAAAAATAGTGTTCTATGATTTATAGTCATATTTTAGTCTCTCTAGAGGCTTTCTAGGTAATGGTCCCCAATGAATAGCAAACAATCAATGTTCTTAATTGTTTTCTGTATGATTAAAATAAGGTATACATATAAAAATTTCCAGTAATCTTGAAGTGCGACTATCACAGACATCTGTGATGTCATAACTGTTGTTTACTGCGAAGGCTCTATTTAAACACTGATACAGTGGTGTAGTGGTGTGTGTTTTTCATTTGGAATAAGAGTGTGCCTAACGGTGAGAGCCTAGGTAATAACTTGTTCTTAAACTGAATGCTGTCACTTACAGTGACTATGAGAGAAATTTTCAAATATCATCTAATTAAAATCAGTTTTACTCGCAGCAGGAGTTTCAGGTAAAGTGTTTCATCGCAGATGTTTGGAAGTAATCTGTCTTCATCTGCTAGCTTAAACTTGAAAAATGATGAATAAATGGATAGATCCAGATAAAGAGAGTCACTCTTAAAGGGGAAAGGAGAAAAAAACCTTAAGGGGGCTATTAGATTGACAGGAAAATAAAGGAGGACTACCACTGTTGTTTAAAGATGCACCATTTGACAGGCTGACTTAGCTTGCTCTTAGAAAACTCCACACCTGAAAATCAAAACCATGTATTTATATTATTAAATAATTCCTTTCTGGAATTATAAGGGTTGCTTTACATATGCAACTGTTCTCGAGCATTTAGAGAGAGCAGGCCCTAATAAATTTTGAATGGAATACCTCTTGACAGAATGAGAGGCTGGGGAACTTAATTTATAGTACCAACTACCCATTGAAGCAACTGAGAATTAAATAAAGCAGAGCTGAAATGTCAAAGTAAACAAATAAGAAAATGTGATATAATTTTTAAAGCATTTTAGGAACTCACCTATTTAATTTATTTTTCCACAGCTTCTTAAAGAGAAACATACTTCTTTATATTATTTATTAAGGGACTAGGCTATAGAGAGAAGGGATAAATAGAACTTGTTTAGAATTATGCCACATTTTCATTTTACTTAAATGCTCCTTACTAATGGAAGAAAGGAAGGAAGGGAGGGAGGGAGGGAGGGAGGGAGGATGGATCAAAGAAGCCCACATATCCAGTGACATTTCTCAAAAGCCTTGCAGTGATTCATGGCAGACACAGCTATCTACTCAATACCTGGCTTTCTTCTTCGTTACTAAAGCACTCCCGTTTTCTTTCTGCAGAAATGTGCTCATGTCTACTGGGTTAATCCATGAACACCTTAGACTTGTTTTGCCAATATTGTTGTAAGGTTGGGCAGAGGCCAATGAAAGGTACAAAGCAGTCTTATGAACTTTGGATAAAGATTTGCTTCTTTGTGTAAAGAGACTGAGGTTCATGAAAGAGAGCAGTTAAAACATTTTTTACCTCAATCATCCTTTTTTCTGTACAAGGCACTACCACATGAAGATATAGTGCCTGGAACAGTGGTAGCCATTTTGCAAGTGTAAGGCAATATTGAAAATTAATGCCAACATGCTAAGGATGATGAAGTAGTAGGATGAGAAGAACCTGGGTCCTTCACAACATTGTTTAGCAGTCAAAGCAACTCTAGGTTTACTTTGTTAGAATATTTTTTTTAAAGATAAACAGTGGTTTAAACCATTGTTATCCATGTATTTTCTTCCTTGTATCTGAGCATGTTCTAATTCATATATGGGGGAAAGGTTGAGGTCGTGAATAAATTAGAACAGCACTAATTTTTTCCCCCAATGAGAGACAAAAACTATGTTCTTTAATCTAGAGCAGTTTCTTAAAGATGGCATCATGATATTGGCAAGGATTTCATCTAGGTCTAAGTAGGTGGTGAGTGAGACCCAGAACATAGAGATGGGCCAGGAAGGTGTTAATGACTATTCGTCAATGTTGTCTAGGGATGGAAGGGGACATGGTGACAGGAGCAGTGCCTTGTTAGTGGGATAAATGGCACAGAACCTCAGCAAGCAGATTTAGGATTAAAGTGTGTGTGTGTGTGTGTGAGAGAGAGAGAGACAGACAGACAGACAGACAGACAGAGAGGGGCAGGCAGGTAAGGGGAATCTGGGGGTTGCTCTTACACTTGTACAGTGATTTGGCATTCACAGAGGGCAAGTAGATGGGTGAAGTGTCAGGTATGTGCTTTTCCCCCTACAATTTTACCTATTCAGTGTATCTTTATAAATGATGGATAGGTTACTGGCAGAGTAACTGGCTAGAGTGGAGAAAGTAAATGAACATCACATTAAATTAATTCATTGCTTTACATGTTTATTTCTGATGTTCATTGACTAGAGAGTGTGTGGAGGTTGTGTGCAGAGCAGTACAGTTAGTTTAGGTTGAACTTAGCTCTTCTAAGTTTAGGGTCCTGTGAAACAACCAATCCAACCAGATGGATTTAGGAGTGTCCCTACCTTTCGAGCTGACAATGCTTATGGTTGTTCACCCCCTCCCTTGTTGTCTCCTTTGAGTGCTTTATACCCTGAAGATTGAATTCTCAGTGTTTTGCTGCTTGCCGTAGACCCTGCTTCTCAACTTCTGTAAGTCTAGATTTAAGAAAGGATTCTTCGCTATACTGGAATGGACCAAGGGTCAGAATAGTGGCTGGATATCCCAGCTGCCCATGTGCACCTCATCAGACTCAGCATGGACCTTGTCTTTCTCTCCTGATGGCTACTTTTCTGGTCCAGATCACTCAGCCTCTGTCCCATCTCTTTGTTCTCACCTTGTCCCAGATCATGTACTGAGGAGACATCACAAATAACTGACTTAACAGTCACATTTGTGGAGCTCAGCATTTATATGTTGGAGCATTCAGTTTTACAGATGCTGAAAGAGCACAGAAAATAAATGCCTAAGCACTTCCTTCTTAGTTTTCACATAAGGTCTTCTAATATAAACTGTCAAATATAATGATGGAAATTTACTTAAAATTGCAGTTGATTTAAAACACACAGGCATCATGTACATAAACATCCAAGAAGGTGCCTTTAATTTAATATTGGTTCTAATGAAAGGCTCCTCAACAAAATTGAAACAAACTCACAGATCCAGAGAATAGACTGATGGTTGCATAGGGAAGAGGAGTTGGAGGGTTGGGTGAAAAAAGTGAAGAGATTAAAAGGTACAAATTGGCAGTTACAAAATAGTCACAGGATATAAAGTATACCATAGGGAATATAGTCAATAATATTATAGTAACTATGTATACATGAATATTGGGAGAGGTCACTGTAACATATATGATTGTCTATGCACCTGAAACTAATAGAAAATAATAGTGAAAGTCAACTGTAATTGAAACTAAATTTTTAAAAGGCCCCAAAATAAAGTGCATAGATAATTATACATTAGACATGTTTTGCTAATTATATAAAAATGGAATTAATCTTTTGAAATTAGAGATCATCAACATACAAATAAATTAAAGTTAAGGTTAAAAAAACTCAGAATAAGCTTTATTAGTGACAAGGCAATGATTTAGAGATGTAAACATCTTTGTTCTTATAAAAAGAGCTGACTCTGGTAGGAATGGTGTATGGACATAGGAAGTTAAGGAGGCCCAGACAAGTCCTGAAGTACGTAGTGTACTTGAAGGAATCCAGGAGCTTCAGAGGCTGGGCTTAGGTGAGGGCAGCCAAGCATCCTCCAGTATGCAGTGTTCCAGATGGAAATCATCAGTCCATCCAAATCTCTTCCCTGGACGGGGCTTTCAGTCTCATTGCATGATACAGTGATTTTCCATGTCTGGGCTGGTTTCCAAGAAAGTATGCATCTTGAATGCACAGGTAATCCCCTAGGTAGGTTGACTGTGCTTTCTATGTATCTCTGGATTCTGTTTCTCTCCATTCCATTTATCCCTCTTCCCCTCTCTCCCTCCATCCGTCCTTACTTTCATCCCCCCTTCCTAATAAGCACTATATGCAATAATAGAGGATTGTGAATATAAATCATATTTTCTGGCATAAGCTGTACAGTTGTTTGAGACAGCCCCAACCCCATTTTTGCAGGGAAAATATCCTTTTTCTTATACCTATGTCAAGTAATTTAAAAGACATCTTGTAAGGAGATTTTTGGAAAGAAAATAGAGTATGCTATATACTGGAAATCAGTATAAACCTTAAATTATAATTTTACTATTATACCAATCCTTAAAGTGTATATAAACTAACATAGCTGAAAAGAAATACACTGCTATAAATGGATGCTAGCGTGTTACACAATAAGACAAAACATATTTACTCATAAATAAAGTTTTTCATCATGCATTTGGAACTGTGAACATACATACTTTCATTATATTCTGGGTTGTGCTGAGAGCTAAACTAGCTAACCTTGATGCAAATTGAATTTGAATGAATTCCTAAAGGGAATATGGAGACAAAGCACATGTATCAGTAACAGTGATACCAAACCAACAGTGCTGGGGAGTGTGTGTGTGGAACCCACGTCCATCCTTCTGTGATTTGGGTGGTAGCATTCATTACAAGGAGTGGAATTACACTTTTCTTACACTGCAGATAAATGATGGTCTTTGCAAGTGAATCTCCTGTATGGAAATATGATTTATGTGAATTTTAAAATTTGAATTGCTTGTGAACATTTCTTAGAGTTAGCGTGAAAATTAAATACATTGGAGTGTGCCTCTGCTGTAGGGTATGTGTGGGATATGTGCAGGGGACACTGAGTGGTTGAGCTGCTCCTAGCCGGTGCGAGAATCCATTGTTTCACTATATCTATTACTTTATGGTAGGCATATGGTAATTTTCTTGTTTTTGGTCTCTCCCATTTCTCTTACAGTCAGAGAGGAATATTGCCCATGTGTCTTTAATATATACAGAGACCATGTCTGTCAAGTTTTTTACTTTGAAATAAACAAGAAAAAGATTGTTTCCAGAGAAAGCTAGTTCTTAGTCTTTCAAAATTCTAGCTTTAAAAATTAATCATTACTCTTTTACTTAATAAGTCACATGAAGAACAAAGACAGAGCTGCCCTGTGCCCTCCCTTGGTGTTTGACTAAGTGAGACCTTACACATAGTAGTTTTTCAAGGATGTTTCTCAGCTTAATATTTAAATTATTATCTCGGATTAGGTTTGTAAATATTTGTAGTATAAAAAATTTTCATGAGCTAGAGTAGGATTTTTTATATAAAATGTTAATACATATAAACATGTTAACACCCTACATCTATTTGATATAACCACTTGGTGAAAAAATAACTGGTTAAAATTTAAAGAATGCCTCTAATCCTTCTATATACTTTTTATTGTAATTGGAGGTTTTAAAAAAATTATCAGTAAAGCAGAATATTGCAGAATATCAGCATCTTTCCTGCCATTGTTACTCTAACAGTTACCTTTCCTGCAGGAATTTAGTGTAATTTGTTCATTCTTTCTGCAAAATAATATTTTTGATGGAATGTGGCCCAGTTCACACAAATTAGATGACACTTTTCATATGTTAATACCTAATTTTCTAATAATTGTGCCTTTAGTAGCTCTGAAGTTATTTCTACCTGTGTATTTAGTAAAGTATTTATCCTCATCTAATTATTATTTTTTATCCTGTAAACCATAAGGCATCTTATGGTATCTGTAATTTCCAAGCCGGAATCAATCCAAAATAGGACAAGTCTGTGTTGGTGGGCTGCTTTGTGTGGCTGTGTGGCTCTCTGATGCATGACTGGGCGAGAGAGGCAGCAGGAGCTGGACCCAAAGAATGGTGTGTCTCAGTGATCTGTATTTTTCAGTCCTTGAAACTTCTCTTTAAAGAATGCCTTGTCCATGCACTGGTGTCTGTGGTGGTGAACACAGTGATGACAAACTTAGCTATTCACTTGCCTTTTTAACAGCAGATGCTGTTAAATGTGAATCTAAGCCTTTTTTTACCTGTATGAAAAAGAGAAGTATCATTATACAGATTTGCAACTTAAAATTGTTAAATGTATTTATATTTTTAAATGACTTTCTGCAGGGCATTGCCTTTGTAGAGTCGGTAGACCTAAGGCTATACAGTTCCAGGCAGTGGCCCTGAACTCTGCCTATGCATTAGAACTACCTGGGGAGCTCTTAAAATCCAAATGCCTGAGTTGCCCCCCAAACCAATTCTGTCAGAATCTCAGGAGGGTGGTCTGAGGCATCAGTATTTTTTCACAATTACTAGGTTATTTTAAAGTGCAACTAGGACTGAGAAACATTGGTTTAAGGTAGACTTTTACTTCCTGTGTCCAACCCAAATGCCCTTATTCACAGTTTTCATTATTAATCCCACCTGGTTTTAATCCTTTATTTTACTGGATTCATTTACTGGAGTATTTAGTATGCTGTAGTCATTTATTAGAAAGAGTAGAATATACTGATAGTGCGCCTTTTGTGAGGATACATCTGATTGTATATTTAGTCTACACTAACTTTAATTGTGAGATTTGGACCATGGATGACACTGGTGAGAGGGGAGGGTGGATGTGTGGCAGCTGTTGGGAGGGCTGTTCACATGTCTGTGTATTTGGACGTGCTGGTGGCACAGCCAGGTTTGGAGCTGGGCCTTTGGTGGGGACCTCAAGCTCTTTTGTGGAAATAGTAAACCACTATAAAATGAAACTGGCATTTTTATCAACCTCCTTTTTTATTCTGTAAGGATAAATAACAATAGTAGGCAACTTCTTCCAGCCTCCAAAAACAAGGCATTCTTATTTTTTAAACCAGGAAATAACTTGTATTTCTGCTCTTTTTTCAATTTTATTTGTTTACTGTAGCATATAGCTTACTGAACAATTTGCGGAATGCTTTTCAAATCATCTTTTTTATATTATTGCTATACTGTCCAGGGTGTTTGAGTTACTCAGCAGCTTATGATGAATGAACATGCTTTAGAAAGAAGCAAATATCATTCCTTCCTTTCATTTACATATTGCAGGCAGTTTCCCATATTAGCCATCTATGAAATTTTATTGGCAATACTTTGAGATATTATTTAAAAATCCTTTATCATTTGATGCAGAGACACTTTCAATTGCATAGTTCATAAGTAAATGTTTCATTAAGAGGTTATTTATGGATATGCACACACACTAATGGTGCTTTACTTAAAATTAAACTAAAACCACTGTTGCCACATGATTTTAATTCATGGATTCTGATTTTAACTCTGTTAACTAACAACTTTATTAGTAATTCTTAGCTATTAAAATTACTTAGTGTATTAGCTTTTAGACAGTCCTGTAGTAAATGCTTTTTCCCCTTAACTAAAATTTCCTATATTTACTGGAAAGTGGTAGACACTCAGATTTTATGGCATGAATATTATGAATCTGTACGTTTACCAGATGCACCTTGGAAGTAAACAGACATGATGTGATTGTAACACCCATTCTGATAACATGTTTGAATAAGGAAAAGGATGACGCTGAGAGCACCGTGCTCAGTGTAAATATTTTTACAGTGATGGCTGGTCATCATCAAGGTCTAGCACCCAGTAAATGTTCAATGACTGATTTAAAAACAAACATGCATAAATGAATGAAGAAAGACCCAAGAAAGGAAGAAGAGGTATTATTAATTAGGGGAAGGGTTACTGAGTACATATTCTAGACAAAGAGTGCTTGTTGGAAAGAGCATGGATTTTGGAGTTAGATGAATCTGGGTTGAATCTCAGATCTACCTATATTTTCTCATTTTTTTAAAATAAGTCACTTACTTCCCATTAAAATCATTTTCCTCCGTAAGATGAGGATGGAGAGGAAGAGGATAATAACAGGCAATGGTGAAGTTTAATGGGGATTGTTGGGCACCAAGCTCCCTGACATACAGATTAAAAAAAAAAAATACTAGTTTCCTTCCTCCTTGACCTTCATGCTCTGATGGGAATTGTCCTTGATTCCTTAATAGCAGAAAACCTTGTTTTTGTTTTGTTTTTAACTGAGAATTTTGTTGTTTAGTTGTATCTTGTAAAGTCCTGAATCTAGCTGTTTGAGCAGGTTATACAAGTGTGAAAGGAAAGAACAAAGCTTTAAGGTACGTTTTTCTTTCCAGTAGTAAAACTTCATGATTGTCCATCACCACACGCTCAATTCTGGTCCAAGAGCAAAAGTAGAAGACCCTCAGTGTGTTGTAGGCCTGGCCATCTGAGTAGGAATTCAGCTGTTATACTGTTTAATTATCTTGGGAGTTACATTAATGAAGCTTGATTTTCATTCTCTCCTCTGTTTCTGTGTTGTTATAAAAAGTTCTAATCTGAGTTCTATTCTTTTGCTCTGATTTCTCAATTATATAATTTACAGTGTTCTTTTCCTTCCACAAAAGCCTTGTGGTTTCTCTCTCTTCTATAAAATATCATTTCTCCTGTTTCAGGCGTCCCCTGTAGATCATATGCTACCCTTTTTTGGCTTCTGCAGTTTTTTCTCACAGTTAAGATCATGTTTTAAACAGTGGATAGCTTTCTGTTGTTTTGGAACAGATTACATTTAAGGTCCTCCCCACTGTGAACCAAGACTTTCTTTTCAGACCTGTATCCTTACTCCCTCCACGCCTCTGCATTCCCAGTGTTCCAGCTACACACCTACTCTGGGCCACTGACTCTTGTTCATGCCCTTTCCTGGTATGAAAGGCCTCTAATGAAAGCTTTATGGTCCCTTGACACTCATACTACATGAAAGCTTTATCACTTTTCCCAGTGTGAACTAATTCCTTTGTACTCCTAGAACATGACACCTCCACCTATGTTTGACATGCCTTTTGACCCATAGTAGAGTTAGTTATTGGCTTGTCTTTTTCCTAGTTCTTTGATGGTCTGAGGCCATACTTTATCATTTGAGTCCTTTTAGCCCTTACTCTGGTGCCTTTACAAACTGCAGCATTGTGTTAGTACAAGCTCTGTAAAATCATCTCTTCTGGCAAGGCAGAATATATTTTGCTTGGCTTATTTTCCCTCCGAAAAATGTGCTAGTTTCATTTTTTTAATGGTAAGAGATTTTGCTGCTCTTTTGGTTAAGTTTATTTAATTTCCTAGTCCACTAATTTTTACAGTGACTGATGGATGAATCAGCCATAGTACTGAAGCAATGCTGTGCTGCTTTATACCATGGCCTTGAAAGTTATGAAAACCAGAACCCCTGAGAAATGACTTTATTTTTAGGAATATAGCAATAGTAAAATCGGTGGTAATGAGTTCTGCTTGGTTAGAAATAAGGTGTTCACAGAAAACTGACTTAGAGTTCTCCTTTTTACTACTCACAAGAATATGCACATATTTTAATCATAATTCACATGCAGTAATTGATTATTGAGCTGTCTTTGGCTATACCTGTTTTTTGGAATGAAGAATATTTTTACTTTGTCTCCTATGCCAGAGAACAGACTCTACAGAATTAAGTACATGACTTTTGGCCATAGCCGTATTTTCTTAGAGTTGTCATTGGGGCTTTATTGGCAGATAGACTATACTTAAAAAAAAAAAAAAGTTAGCTATGGAAATATGTATGTCTCCAGGCTGTGACGTGTGAATCATTCTTGGTCTTCATAGCAAGCCTGTAATTAGTTCATATACTTATGGCACGTGATGAGCTATTATATCATTCTTCAAATGTTTTATTCCAGGGTGAAATGAAAGGCATCTATCCTAGATTCAAAATTGGCCAATTATGAAGATAGCACCTTCCTGCTGTGTCCTCACATGGTGGAAGGATGAGGGTTCTCTGGGGTTTCTTTTGTGATGGCACTGACCCCATTCTGGAGAGTTCCACTCTCATCCCTAATCACCTCCCAAAGGCCTTACCTCTTAATATCACTACTGTGGGGGATAGGATTTTAACATATGAATTTGGGGGGAACATAAGGATGCAGACTATAGTAGCTGGCAAAATGAAAAAAAAAGTAATAATTAGGCAAAAATCCTTAATTAGAATCACATAAACCAAGTGAAGAGAATATTTAGTAAATGAGGAAATGAATGAGGTGAGAGGTCAAGCAAGGTGGAGACTGGTTACTATCTATTAAATCAAGTGACCAGGAGTACATTCATTCATTGGCAACTTTGCTGAGAGCAGCAGAATACACATGGAAGACCCATACACATGTAAAAGACAGAAAATGTCACGACTCTCAATGGAAGGCTAACTGTGGGTGTGGTTAGGAAGCATTCAAGGGAAGAGAGAGCATGTGAGAGAGCTCTGAATGACTCACTGAGCTTTAGTATGCAGGAGTATGCTCAACCCATGAAGGGAAGCGAACCCCGAGGTCTGAGTATGGTGTGTTATCCCAGAAGATAGGATTGTTCTTATGAAGTCTCAACTTTATTTTCCAATAATGAGAAGACATTAAAAGGTTATGGACTACGGCCGCGACAGTATGTTGCATGTAAGAGAGGGGAAGACACTGAAGGCAGGAAAGCCCTGTAGGAGAAGACGGTAGTGTTCCAAGCAAGAAGTGAAAAGAACATGGACTATGATCCTGGCAGGGGGAATGAAAAGGTTCCAAAGGTACATTTTGAAATAAGACAGAAATAATGCAGCTTATTGAATAACTGACTAGCCTTTAGGTAATTCAAAATATTGAAAATTGGCAGTTTGAAGAAAGAATTTATCAGTGGTAACATTGATGCATATCTGCTATTTATTGGTTTTGTTGGTTATAAGTTCAAAAATACCTTGCATTTTGGGAGGAAAAAGGAACTTATGTTTAACAAACCAACATTGTATAATTTTGTTTTGTCACCTGCAAAATCCATTGTCTGACTCCTCTTGGAGTGACATCTCCATGTGAAAAGGAGGGCTGATTCCTGAGCCCAGCAAGGTCAGTGAGGATCCAGGAGCAGATGCCTTCGCCTGAATCAGCAGAATTTATGAGGACTCCCAGCACCATGGGGAGATAATAGGTAAACTCAACAAGGCTCCGAAAGGCACTAGGAAAATGACTGGTGTGTCTTATGGCTCATATTATAATACTTGGGAGACACACTACTTTTAGTCACCAAGAGTGAAGATTAAAAGGGATTTTTTAATGTTTTGTGTATCTTAGGACCACATGATTATTTCCTTGCAGAAGCCTAAGTTATCGATATTTGAAGATACATGTTTAGCAGTTACCTGGGGACAGAATGAACTATTACTAATTCTGAAATTAATAAGAAGGGGGCATTGGAAGATAGTAATGCACACTATGGGCATAAATAAAATTGTACTTTAAGTGATACTAAATAAATTAATGTTGTCTGAGTTTTGTGGGTTTTTGTCTATGTTTCATAAAAGCAGTTTTCTTAATATCTGTGATTATCAACAAGGTTTTGGAAAAAATTGATTCTAGTCTTGCACAGTAATTTTTTGATACCTTATTTTTTAATTCTTACCCAAGGATATGTTTATTGTTTTGAGAAAGGAAGAGGGGAAAAAGAGGGTGGGGGAGAAACATCAGTTGGTTGGCTCCCATGATGCTCCTACTGGGGATCAAACTTGTTACCTAGGTATGTGCCCTGACCAGGAATCAAACCCACAACCTTTCTTTGGTCTTTGGGACAACACTGCAGCCAACTGAGCCACCCAGCCAGGGCAGTTTTGGAATAGCTTTTAAACAAATCTTAGATTCCATGACCTGGTTTTTATATGTCAGATTTAAATAAATGATAAATAGGTAGATAAAATCTTGAAACCAGAACTCATAACCATAGCCTTCCTCTATAGGACAGGCTTTAAAAAATGTTCTAGTCAGAGGAAGCCCTTATTCCTAGAAATGCAGTTGATCTTGAGATTCCTATAGTAGTGTTCTGATGTAGATCTCTTACGTTTTTGATCTGATCAGATGTGTATCAGTTAGACAGATAGGCGCCTGGTTGTGTATCAGGCAGCTCAGTGGCCACATACAGGTCAAGGCTGCAATTGTAGATTTATAACTTGCAAGGTACTGAATGAGATGGATGTAATTTAGAGAGTGGAATTGAAAGGTGAAGAAATTAGAAGGTGAATTAAGATTAGAGACTTCTTCTTCTTGTTCAAGTGTGATATTTTAAACATATAGCTTAGGCAGAGGATTACCGGTGTCTGAAAATTAGCTTAAAAAATCCACATAACTTTTTTAAAGATCTTCTGAAATACCCGAAACAATCAGTAAGTACTTAAATGTATGCTCTTTGCTTAGTACTGTTCTTGATTTTCAAGGTTGGAAAAGAAGAAAAAGCTTACTTGCTGCTCATTATGACTTTTTGGTCTGGTTAGAGAGGCAGATCTCCTGAGGCAGACACCTGTAAAGATGCTGCGTGTGCTCTACATAGTTTTGGTTTTAATTATATTTATTCATGGTCAGTTGATTCATTTCTTTAACAAAAATGGTGATTTCTGGAGGTCCAGTGGTAGAAGATAGAAAGAAAAAGAATTTATATTTCAATGGAGGAGACAGATAATATCACATAAACCAGTAAGCAAGAAAAATTGAGAGTGTTTAAAGCTGTAAAGAAAATAAATGAGGTGGAGGTGATGGACTGCCTGGGAGTGGGTCAGGGCTGCTAATTTAGACAGGGTGGTCAGGAAGACCTTAGTGAGAAGGAGGAGTTTGCGCTGACTCCTGAAGGGGCCGAGTCATCCCAGTGGCCCCAAGGCAGGAACAGGTCAGTGACTGCACAGCAGAGCAAGTGAGGAAATTAGGAGATGAGGCCAGAGGGAGGACAAGAGCCCAGATTATGTAAGGTTCGTTCCAGTGGGACTCGGCTGGTGAGCATTAAGCAGGGGTTTTAAACTTCTTGCTGTGGCTGCTGGGTGGAGAATGTACGTAGAAGTAGGAGCAGGACTGCGGGGTAGGCATCTGAGGCTGTGGTTTGCAAGGGAAGTGTACGGGCTAAGGACAAGGCAGGAAGGAGACAGCTAGAATATATAAAGCTCTAGTTCTGCAAAATAGAAAATAAACTGGCAAAGGTGAACCCTGAAAATGGAGTGGAAATCCAGCTGAACTTGGAAATATTAAACATAAATTAAACATGAATGCGTAGAGAGGAAACAAATACATTTCTGGGAGGTTTGAAGGTGAAAGTGGAGATGGCAGGAATGGGACACAGCCCACTTCTCTGCGATCCAAAGAAAGCAGAACAGATGTAAATTAATGTAAGGTAGTGGTTCTCACACTAGAATCCCCCGGAAAGCTTTAAAATATGTGATTCTGATGTACTTGGAAAGGGCTGTGGTCTGTTACTGGATTTTTAAAAAGTTCCCAAAGTTACTGTAATGTGCAAGTAAGGTTAAAACCCACCAGTGTATGATCTTTTCATATTAAGTTCTTATAAACTGGATCTTGAGCCCAGCAAGAAACAAGTGAAGTGCACGAGTTTGGGAGTACAGAAGAGCATTGTTTTTAAGCTTGCTCAACTATGAGACTCCCCTGAGATTTTTTTTTTTTTTTTTTTTTAAGACTACAAGTTCCCGGAGCCCTCCCCTGGAAACACTGATTACCCGTGCCTAGGAAGGCCTAAGTTTAGTATGTTCCGCTTATGGCGGTGTGTAGGTGGGGGAAACATTGCACTGGATAAAAGACCTCTGTGCTTCTTATTTTTTAATAAAGAGAGTCAAATGGACATATTGGTGGGAACGAATGTCAACCTCAGTTGTCCTAACAGGGGAGGCTTGGAGGACCAAGCCAGCTTAGAGCAGTGGTATAGATGTGAGCAGTTGGAACCCTGGGGTCAAGAGGTGAAATCAAAGTAGAGGATTGGTCAGGGAGAGATTGGAGGCCTGTGGAATCTCAGCAGAAAATGGAATTGGGGCTAGATTATGGAGACCTGTGTGGTTTGTCACTCACAGTATTAGGAGGCCAGTGAATGTGCTGTATTGCCAATATCAGGAGTTACCGATTACACATGGTATTCATAACATCCATATGCTGATGAGAGGAAGTTATGCAGGTGGATTCATTGGTTCATTTGGCAGAGTGTTGTATTTTCAAGGGTTTGATGTTATTCTGTAGGGTTGTGATGCTGGCATCACAGTATAAGAGCGACCGTCTCTCAACCAGATACTGTTTATGAGGAAATGAAATTAGGACTATGCTTTTTACCTCTACTGCACACCTTTGCCCCCTAAATGACTGAATCCAAAGAGTGAGTGCTCCTTGTTAGCTTCTAATTTTTTCTTCCTTTAGAGAAATTCTTTAGATCATATAATCAGCCCCTTTTTATTCAGTAGCTATTACCTACAAATGATGTGGAGAATACAAAGAGAGAGAACATCTAAGCCCTGCCCAGGGGATGACACAGACACTACTTAGAGCCATTGAGAGCCAATGGGCCAGAGAAAGAAACTGATGTTGAGGAGAAAGAGGGTGGTTATTGTGCTTCAGAGAACAGGACTTTTGAAAGTTTTTTGGAGGAAGTTGCGGACCTTGAAGGATAGGTAGGATTTAGAAAACAATGGATACTAGGATATTTCAGGCAAGAGGGAACAGTGTAAAGTACAGGCACAGGGATCTACTGGCAAGTGGTTTAACTTGACTGTGACATAGAGAGCCTGAAGTAGTGTTCTGGAAAGTCAGATGAAAATCTAGGTTGGCGCTTATTAGGAAGAGGTGTGACAGCCAGTGGAAAACGTGCTTTATTCTGTAGGCAGCAAGGAAACTGGAGATTTTCCAGCAGGAAAATAGAAGGGAAATGAACATTTATTGGCCGTGTGCTAGGCATGTGCCAAGCAGTATGCTTTGTGAAAGTGATTTCTTTAGGTGACCTGAGAGATAGCTTATTTAGGCAGAGTAATTGGATAGTCATATTCAGAATTGTTTGGAAGAGGAAGGAGACTAGAGTTAAGAGCATCATTGCCGTAACCCAGGTTTTATATGTAACTATTTTGGCATGGAAAAAAAGAGGTGCTATGAAGTGATTTTTATGTATTGCGTAAATATTTATTAAGCTCTTACTCGATATTCCAGGCTCTGGGATACGGCAGTAAACCAGGCAGTTCAAGACTGTTACGGAGTGAACATTCTTATGCATGAGACAGATTATACTAGCAGGAAAATATCAGTCAGTGAAAAGTGAAATTCAGAGATTTAAAACAGGAAGATGTGACAAAGGTTATTCTGGTGGCTTCTTTAGATTGGGCGGTCAGGGACGGCTTCTTTGAAGAAGTGACATTTAAACAGACACTTGAATGATAATGAGGAACAAGCCTTGACAAAATTGGGTTTGCAGGTGTGGAGAGCATCTCAGGCAAAGGGAACATTTACTACAAAGACCTCAAAAATGAGAATAAATTTAGTAGGTCCAAGGAACAGAAGAGTGAGACAGGATTAATATTATTTGTCAGTGAGATGTATATAGGGGTCACAAAGAAGTCAAAGTTGACAGGTATCAGATGTTCAAGATGAAGGGCAGTAGGACTGTTATTTGTTAATTGGACCAAGTTTAAGTGAAGGATGTGATTTCTTTTGGACATACAAGGTTTAAAGTGCTGGGATCAAGTCATGTTGAGATACCTAGGAACTTGAGCTTGGGAGGGAAGGTAGGATTAGAGATAGAAATTTGAGAATCACCTGCTTAAAGGAAGTCTTTGAGCCTGTAGGAAAGATGGGGGCATCCAGGAAGCTGGAACAGCAAAAGGAAGCCAAAGACACAATGATGAGGAAGGTTTAAATTGGCAACCTAGTGGATGGCTTGGGGGAGAGATAACTAGAAAAGTTTAGAGCTTAAGCACCTGAAGGCAAGAGGAATTGTGTGGTCATATAGTCCTGAACCAAACTGACAAATTCAAATACAGAAACAAGTACACTATTTTGTTTTTTAAACCCCATGCAGCGAAGATAATTCAGCTAAGACGTATTATTCCGTTAGCTTATAATTTCATGCATTTGAAATTACTGTCTCACTTGGTGTATTCAAAGTTAGAATTATGATGCAGGCTTCTAGAGTGGTATTAAACAAGACTTCAGAGTTTTTGGTCAGCATTTCTCAAGTATGCTTTGCAATAGGCTAAAATATATCCTTCCAGGTGCAGCAGACAGACAATTGCTTTGAAGTTGAAACACTTTTCAGATGAATTGTGTTGTACTTTAAAATGCCATTTTCTGTTTGACCACCAGGTGGCGTAAACATTACTTTTAAATTGTTCTCTTTATCAGTGCAAGTGATTATCATTAATGCTGAGAAATCATACTTGGTAATGACAAATTATATATGCCTATGATGACATTTCAGTGAACTGAAGAGGTGCTATTTGATTTTTTTTTTGTGTATACACACGCGCGCACGCGCGCGCACACACACCCCAAATATTTAGACCACCAACCATGCAAAAACAGGCGTCAGGCAAAAGGAATACCCAGAGTCGTAACTCTGTATCTGCCCTTAAGAATTTCTCCATTCCAATGGGGTGTTACTAATACATTTCAAACAGACCAATGGGTGCATTTACAGAAGTATGTGAAAGGCGCAAGATAACCCAGACAGAGTGAGATTTCTTCTGCTCTGGGCTGGACAGGGAAGGTTTCACAGAATTTGAAGCAGGGTTTGAAGAATCAGTCCATCTCTGGGTTACAGTATAAGAACACACCAGACAGTAGGAACAAATTGTGCAGATTCATGGTTGTGTGAATTAGTGTGGTGTGTTTTGGCAAAGAGTAAGAGTTTAATATTAGTTTCTTGGAAATAAGAGTAAGGATGGAGGCACTAGAAAAGTAGACAGGGGACACATACTGAAAGGCTTTGTGGGCTACGCTGAGGATCTTAGAGGACTTTTATCTTTTAGCTAAGGGAAGATTTTGAAAGGTTTTAAGGATGGCAATCTTGTGATTAAACTAGCATTTTAGCAGGGTGACTCTCAGGCCAGTTCAGAATATGGCCCAGAAGACGACAGTTAGCTAAGGGTATTAAGGGTATTGCAGTAATCAGAGAAAGAGATGGTGATGGTGTGATCTAAAGTGCTGGAAAGAACCAGAGAGAAACGGATTCAGACATGTGTAATGATGCTTGATTTTACGTTGTCAACTCGTCCGGACCACCTATTGCCTAGATATTTGGTCAGAAGTTATTCTAGAAGTGTCTGTAAAGGTATTTTGAGATGAGATTAAAGTTTGAGTAAACTGAGTAAAGCAGATTGTCCTCCCTAATGTGGATGGGCCTCATGCAAACAGTTGAACTCTTGAATAGAATGAAAAGGCTGAGCAAGAGTGAATTCTTTCTTTCTGACTGCCTTTGAGCTGGGACATTGGTCTTTTCCTGCCTTTGGACTTTAACTGAAACATTCATTCTTCTTGGAGCTCAAGTCTGCTGGCCTTCAGACTGGAACTTACATTCTCAGAGCTCCTGATTCTCAGGCTTTATAGTTGGACAGGAACTACGCCATTGGCTCTCCTAGGTCTTCAGCTTGCTGACTATAGACCTTGGGACGTCTCAGTCTTCGTAATCACATGAGCCAATTTCTAATAAAAAAAAATACCTCTGTGTGTGTGTGTGTGTGTGTGTGTGTGTGTGTGTTCTGTTTCTCTGGAGAGTCCTCATAATATTTGTGCCAAAGGTAGAATCATCATAACATGTCATCTCACTGTATGTGCATGATAGACTAGAGAAAGCCTTAGATCATCCCTCACCCCAGGCCTGGTGACTAGAGAATAGTCCTGCTATCAGCTGAGCTAGGCAACATGTAGGACAAATATGAATTGTTTGTTTATGCATGCATTGCATGAAGATTTGTTTAGCTTTATAAGCATAGCATAGTTAGTGGAACCTTTAGGGCATATAGAAAAATGCCTTTTAGACAATTGTTTCTATAGGTTTAGTATTATAAGTGAGTAGGGACTGTAGAAATGGATGACAAAAGGCATCAAGAATTGATTTGGATGTGCGTATTTGGGGGGCAGCAGAAAATAAATTTGCCATAGATTCAGGGGTTGGCATTTTGGGGGCAGATGTGTGGCAGGAGGGCACCGGATCTACAATGTCTAGTTGCATATACTGGAGATTCACTCTGCAATGTAAGCGGGATTAAGATAGAAATTAACTGAAAGAAAATGGAGGTGGTAAGGGCTCAGTAAAGTAGAACTGAATGTCTGTGGAATCCAGTGTATAAGAGGGACTATAGGATATTTTAGACAGAATCTGTCATTTTACTTGATATCTTACTTCATGTATTTTACATGTAACTTCACGGTTTAGCATAATTTAGATTATTCATGTCTATAATCATTTAATGGCAATAGATAATAGGGGGTGGGGCAAAAACAGTTTACATGCAGGGGTGTCCAACCTTTTGGTGTCTCTGGGCCACACTGGAAGAAGAAGAGTTGTCTTGGGCCACACATTAAATACATTGTGACGTGTAATCACAAAAACATCCCATAATGTTTTAATTTATGATTTTGTGTTGGGCCACATTCACAGTCATCCTGAGCCACATGCAGGTTGGACACCCCTGGGGGAGTTTGAGCATTTAATGCAGATTGTGCAGGATTGGGATGTGTGTGTAGTTTATCTCTTTTAAATCTAATGACAAACATGTTAGATAATATCCAGTGACTTGGAAAGAAATGACAGTTCTCAGTCCTTTCTGCCAAATAAGAAGTTAAAAGAAGCAGCATCATTTGACTTCTGCTTCACGTTAGTCCCTCCTGGAAAAAAACAGGAATTGCAGATCATTGCAGTAGCATGGCTCTCGTTTCTCTCTGGGCGTGACGCTTTGTTAGCCATCCTTTGAGATTTAGGATTACAAAAGTCATTTAAGCAAATTAGAAAAATCAGATTGTAGTTGCTAAGACTCGTTTAAAGAGACAGGGGTATGTTACTGTCCTTTTCCATGCTATACATTACTCAAATAAGCTTGGATATTTAAAAATCATGTTTGCATGAATAAATATATTATTAATGACTCTTGTCAGAGATTATAACCTGCCAATATTCTGTATCACTGAAAATGTTTAATTTTCTCTAGAAAGCTTTTTTTTCCTATTTCTCTTTCCCATCATATAAGGATATTTACAATAATGACACTTGCCCACTGTTTACTTATTAGCCAGTGAGTGCTTTCTGTTATGGAAGTGTTGGTTTCCAACACAAATGGCATTTGTGGTCTTCAAAGTTTGCGTCACTGAGAACAAATAGGAGAGGAAATAAATTGGTTATTGGTTAAAAGAGGTTGTGGATGCTGTAAAAAGCATATTATTGGCTATTTGTTAGCAAGTATTCTGAAACATTTTAAATGAATTGCAGTAACCATATTCTTTGTATGTATCATATGTTATCTTTCTTTATCTATTTATAAAATTGTTATGGTTTGGTTTATATTGCAAAGGAGTTGATCCTGAGTCATTATGAGTGTTCAAGGATGAAGAAGATCTGTCATAGCCAGCAGCAAGCGGTAGCACTAGGCATTTCTCCAGATAAGGTTTCTTCTGCAGAGGATACTATTATTCAGTGAGAGGACCACAAAGATTACAAGGGACAGGACTTCTGCCATTCAGAAGCTCATGGGCAAGTGGACAACATATAGAAATAGATGAATACTGTGCTGGAAATGTACAGAAGCTGGTATGGAAACACACAGGCTTCTTTTCTGTGGTTAGAACATGATTGGACTTGGAACTGAAGAATTTGTTTCACTTGTTCACTGTGTGGCTTTTAACAGGCCTCTTAATCAAGTTGAGCCTGCATTTCGTTACCGGTAATAACATATCTTCCAGGGTTGTTGGGAACAACGATTGACTTATGTGATGAAACTACTTTGTAAAGTGAAATATGAATATAAGATTCTTCTATTCAGTTGATAGAGTGACTTGAATACTGTAAGCCATATTGTATAAAATCTCAGCGTGGTTCTTTCGTGGAGTTTATGCATTCCTTTAGGGAACTGAGAGGAGATTCCACCCTGTGTGGTTTTACACGGTGGTGACTCCAACATCATGCCCTCAGCACTCTTTCCTAAGCATCCAGAAACAGGGAAGCCAAGGCAACAGTGGTTGGTTTTGTGTATTCCTCTGCCCAGAGTGTGTGAAGGGGTGACATTTCCCCCTTCAGATGGGTCCTCGTCAGCACACGGAGGAGATGAGATGAGATGGTGCAGCTGTGACTTGCCAAAAGGCACACCAATGAGGAGTGAAAAGCAGAAACTAGAAGGCAGCTTTTTGCTTCTCAATTTAATAGTTGGTAGAATTTATTTTTATGAGTCTTTCTTAAAATCATCAACCATGAAATTCAGCTTACATTGATGAAAAATTGAGTAGGTTAATGAAATATTTAAACTTGTGTTCACTTTCTTAGTGGAGCACCATTTTGAATTAAGCAAAAAGAAAGAAAGAACTCATGAACATGGACAACAGTGTGGTGGCTGTGGGGGGAGGGGTGGGTGGAAGTGGAAGAGGGTATGGGGTATAAACGGTAATGGAAAAACATAAATAAATAGAGAAATAAAGTAAAATTTAAAAGAAATGTAATCTACCTGAGTAATTACCATAGTAACCCCCCTCCTCTACTTTGGTTAAGAGTAAAATGGATGTGGTGAGAAGTCACCTCAAGTGTCTATTTTTGCTTAAAAGAAAAAGAAACTGCCCACTGGCGTAAAACATGCAGGCTATTTCCCTGTTTTAGTACAGAAAGGGCTGCATGCAGTTAAGCACTTTGCTGATAGTTCACTGCTCTGGGTACCACCACGTTTTTGAACTTAACTGCATTTCTCCCAAGCATGAAGTATAGATAGTGTAATGATAATCAGCAAGCACACGTTTGCACATCTGCAGTGATTATAGTAGGTACTTGTTAAGTGAATGAACTCTAAATTAAAGCTCAATTCTCTGATTTTACCTCATCAGTTTTTAATTTTACTGAAGGACAAAGAGCAACAAATTAGATAGGTTTCCAAATATATGGTAGAGAGGGTAGAAAATGTTACTTTCATCATTATTCTTATGCCCTGTTCAGCTAGTGTTTCCCTGTCCCTAGCTTTAAAACACACACACACACACACACTCACACACACGTACACACACAACTTTTTAGGTGAGCTATCCTTTAACTTCCTGTATGACAGTGGCTTTTTTTTTCCTATCCCTGTACATTTTCATCATCTTTCTCTCGGCTTTTGAGGGGGAAAAAAAGTACTTCCACATCACTAAGCACAACCCATCCACTGGGATCCTTGACACAGCCTCCTGCCTTTTCTAGTGCTGTGCCCACCTGGCATTTTTATTTTTTCTCCTATTTCCAACACTTGCTTCTTTGTTACTGCTTCCTTAACTTCCATGACAGTATCATTTTTATTCTTTTTGTACCTCTTTAATTGTTTTTTCTGTCTCTGTGATTATTTTTTTCTCTACTCAGCCTTCAAATAATGATACTTCTCAGTGTCCCTCTTTGATCCCTTGTTCTAGTCACTGCTTGTCCTTCCTCCCAAGTGTTCATAGCCATTTTTATTACTTCAAATACCACCTACACTGATAACTCCTAACATGTATTTTTAGTCTAGAACCTTTCTCCACCCATAGGCTCATGTGGCCAATTTCCAGGTGAATATCTTTGCCTAGATTTCTACCACTTGCTTCGCAGTTTACATGACCAAACCTGAACTTTTCATAGTTTCTTCTAAGGCAGTTATTTTGTCTCTGTTTTTACCATTTCAGTTGGTAACACCCAGTCACTTAAGTTGGAACCATGGGATGCACTTATCGCCCGGACTTCATTGCCTACATCTAGTCCGTCATCTGGCTTCCAGATTGTATTTTGATGTTTTGGATTTATTTCCCTGGTCAGTCCCTTCCTTTTCCTTCCACTGCCACCGCCTGGTTCATTTCTCTCATCACTTGACTCTACGACGAACAGAGGTGCCTTCTAGCTGATCTTTCAGTGTCTTACCAAGTCTTCCTCCAACCTGCTTCTCTTATAGCCAATAGAGTGATCCATGTGATGAAAATAAGACCATTTCACTTTCCTGCGTTACACTGTCCAGTGCCTGCTTCTTTCCTGCTTCTGCTGCTGACGGGAACATTTCTCAGATTTGGTTTCATAGATATTTGCATGTGTGACTGTTCAGTGAGAATTTTTCAATTTTGTGCGTATGTTTTACTGATAATCATTTCACAAACAACCTTATTTGTGTTTCTGAAGGCATCTCTGTCTTTAGGTTAAAGAATAACCTAAAGTTACTAGGCTAAGCCTTAACTGCAATATTTCTCTGGCAATGAGAAGATTCTAGTGGTTATAGAAATAGACACTGTCAAGGATCTCTAGATAGATTGATTGATAATTATAAATAAGTAGATATACACATACAAATTATTTATTTTTATATATGAGTACATGTGTGGGTGTATATAATTTTTCCAAAGTGATCTGACATTATTCAGGTTTAAATTATACTCACTCTGCATTCTACCTATAAACTAGAGTCCTTAATACATCTTTTAAGATCTTTTATGATCTTTCCTCTACATATTTCTTCATCCTAATTTCTCGACTTATATTTTTTTGTAAAAGGAATGTAAAATTACTATGAGTCAGTGTATGCACAGTGCTTTACTTTTCCTTCTTAAGCCTGTGCTTTTGTGCTAACCCCTTTAGTATACGGAATTCTCTGTCTTCCTCCATTCCCCTAACTTTTACATTTGAATTTCTACTTATGTTGTATAAGTTAGTTCCACCATCACCCATTCGAAAATGCACTAAGCTAACCAGGGTCCTCCTGTCCTCCTATTTTCATAGTGCCCTGAGCAAATCTCTTTCTAGATACACCTTATTCCTTTGTTGGAATCCGTACTAGATAGCAGCCTCCTTCAGGTTTTGTGGTTTCCCCTTTGTATCTTTCAAGCATGGCACGTAGTTGAATGAGAGAGAGCGATATGGGTGAATCACCTTTGCTTTCTTCCAGTAAATATAAAAACCTTTTCTACAGTAAGCCTAGGCAATTACGTTCAGTTTTTCACCTATTCAGTTTTTATACTACTGTTTTAAAATGTTTAATACATATCTACATGCTTCATTTAGCATTTCGAGTTAGAAAAGTCAATGTCTGGTTTTTATATGAAAATATTTTAGCCACAGAAATATTACACTTGTATTTTTTTTTCTATTTCAGGAGACTCATCTTCCCAGTTACAGGCTCAGGAACCAGGAGCTTCTGAGAATACATTAACTGTGCTGGAAGATTCTGGCTGTGATTTAACAAATGAGCAGAGGACTGAACCTTCAGAGATGTCACAGGATTTTGTGGAGAGCTGCACGCCCACTCTCTTTCCATCATTGCCCATTGGGAAAAAGAATTGTGCAACTTCCGAAAAGCCTTTGTTTTCTCACATGCAATTCTTGCATCGTCTACTTGAGCTGAAGAGCTGGACAGAATCAAGGAATCTCAAAACAAACTTAAACCACTTTGAAAACAACTCTTCAACGGTATCTGATTCTGTTTTTCAGCTGCTAGATGGCCTGATCACTTTTTACCGTGAACCCAAATTTCCTTTTTCAAGCTTTTGGACAGAAGCTATTGATACTTTAGCCAGACTGATCAGTGATTGTGACTTATCTAATCATATTCTTCAAAAGTGTTCCAAGAAGTTGGAAGAATTTGAGAAAACCCTACTGCAGATTATTTTAAGGAACAGCCATATAAATCGGGTAAGTAATAAATCTCTTCTATTTATGAAATGATGTGTCTGTAATTTTGGCAAACATCCCCATTGGATTATACCTACTGTCCTCCTTTAGCCTTGTGGCTCAGAGGATCGTTGGACCTTTTGCACCTATTACCTATTGTCATGTCCCCACCCCTGGCCTCTGATTGCTACAGCATTGTCCTCTGCTTGGATACCTGGACTTAAGGTTTGTGCCTTTTTACTTTGAATTACCTTCTCTGTTCTCTATCTGCATCCCTGGAGTCTTTTGTTTTGTCCTGCCTAAGTTTACTTCCTATTGCTCAAAAAGTCTCAGTATTTTTCAAAAAACCAGTAACATTGATGGTTTCCCAATCTATAACTTCTATGAGTGATAAATTCCTCAGGATGGATTTTCTGTAGTATATTGAATTTTTTCTTTTTTCTGAAATTGACTAGCAGATGCCTGGAAGTGGAAGAATATTTTTCTCTTCTTTTAAAATTTCTCATAAAAGTGGCATGATACCCTATGGACCCTCTGCAGATGTGGGTTAATTGAATAAATTGGCTAAGGACCATATAATAAATGGCTTTATTATAGTTTTTTCTTATTTATTTAACATTACTTGGAAAGGTTGACTGAGGGATTCTTTTTTCACAAGTGACATTGAGGTAGCCTAAGGCTGTGTTGTTGTTTAGCTCTTGAGAAGAAATGGAATCTTTTTGTATTACTTTCTGTTTTCCTCACTATCTGATCCTTTGTTTGGGAAACTCCAAATACCTTTACATTTTAATCCTTTTTAAATAATTTTTTAATCCTCACCTGAGGAGGACATGTTTTCATTGCATTTAGAGAGGGGTTGGGGGGCGGGGGGAGAGAGAAAGAGAAAGAGACATTGATGTGAGAGAGAAGCATCAATTGTCTGCCTCCCGTACATGCCCTGACCAGTGATCAAACCTGCAACCTAGCTATGTGCCCTGACCAGGAATAGAATTCAAAATGCTTTGGTTATGGGACAACACTCCAACCAACTGAGCCACACTGGCCAGGGCCATTTTATTACTTTTTAATTGACTACTAAAAATATCACAAAGGAAACTAAAAGATCTGTCTAACTTATTAACTATATTTCACTGTAGAAAAAGTGTTGCTGGACTTTGTTTCCTTTGATATGTCATTGTTGAGCATTTATACTCAGTGCCATTATCTAATGCCCAGAGTTTTTGTACAGTGTTGGCTTTACTTGAATTTTCAAATCCCTGACAAATTTTGAATAACCTAATTTTTTGCACACCTGTTCTTTCCTTCTCTCTTAAGGAATGATTTGATCAATATTATAGAAATATTTATGATTAACCATTTGGCATTTGTGAAAGACATTGAATTTTCTGCCTGAGAAACTGATTTTTTTTTTCCTACCTGATACGGTCAATTAGATTTCTGTAGTAATATTTAATATATGTAATCTGTTTCTTAACCATCAATAAGTATCTCAGATACTTAATATTCCTTAATTTCTTTTTGCTTTTCTTTACTTTCTTCTTTTAAAACTATTTTAAACAGGTTTTGTGTGACTTAGAACCTTTCAGATGCTCACATTTATGTTCCTTACCAGTTATCAGATGATGCAAATATGTGTTCAGCATAGTCTTTTACTTAAGGATTGGACTACAAAAGAGTAGCGTTGGGAATCGTATGGAAATGAAGGCGTATACAGAAGATGCTTCCGATGGTGCAGAGAGGTCTGAAGTGTATGTCAGTAACATTTGTCATGGTGCACGCTATTGTTGAATAGTTGGTCAGCTGTGGAATAATATGTAAATGAATGGCTTTGCTGTTTTCTTGGAGAAGTAATTTTTACATTTAGAGAGAGAATTATAAAATAGTGCACTGGACTTACAATTAGGATGATGACTCATAAGTAGGTTTTAATGACATTCTTTCTGGATTTTTGTTCCTCTCCAGCAAAAGCATCTTAGACTAAGTCACTCAAAGGCTTGTCATTGTTGTCACCATCACCATCATTATGACCATCACCATCATCTCCCAGATGTGCTCCTAAAGGTTCTTTATTAGAAAAATTGAATAACGATTGCTCTTTATAAATGCCTGTTTCTTAGCTTTCCTTGTGTAATAAGCAGTTTCAAGAAAGAATATATTCTGACATGAAATATAAGGTAGCTCCTGTGATTGCATTTTTATTGATTCTACTCTTGATTGATTAAAACAAAATAGCCTAGTTTTAAAAGAGTAAACTTTGGAGAAACCCATTTCCATAGATTAGCAGTGTTTAATTAAATTATACCACCTAAAAACTTGAGCTCTGCTGTTGATTTCATTAAAGTGAACTTAATGTTTTTGCATTGTGATAGGAAAAGGTACGGGTGAATACTTTAATATTCTGACAGGTTTCACATATTTATAATTCACAAATAGCGAGATTTTAAACAAAATATAAGTTTTCAACCACATATTCTCAGTACATTTAGTTGTAAAATTATTGGGACCTCACTTAGTTTTTCTTTAATGAACAATGAGAACTTGGTGTCTTTCAAAACTTTGAGGCCATCATTGTGAATATCAGTTACGTCAGGGCTGTACACATTCAAGAGACAGGGAGATTGAAATGAGATACCCTGGAAAATGTTTTAAATAATTCCCTGATATTAACTTTGTTGAAATTATTAGTAACTTTAAGGAAAAATATGTGATTTCTGAATTTTCAGATTTGTATAATTCCTATTTTATGTTATTTTGGAAACTCTATTTCATTACAGATTTTTTAGAAATTGTTATCTTAGACATGTGTCTGTACAGAAGTTCCCCTTTATCTGCACTTTTGCTTTCTGCGGTTTCAGTTATCTGTAGTCAACCATTGTCTAAAACTCTTAAATGGAAAATTCTAGAAGTAAATAGTTTATAAATTTTAAACAGGGCACTCTTCTGAGTAATGTGATGAAATCTCACCCCATCCAGGGCTTGAGTCATTCCTTTGTCCAGTGTATTCACACTGTATAGCCTACCTGACTGTCAGTCACTTAGTAGCCATCTGGGTTATCAGACCCACTGTCCTGGTATTGTGGTGTTCATGCCCAAGTAATCCTTATAGTAGCCTAACACAACATCTCGCATTGTATCTAGACAATGTCCAGACATCTAGACATTGCATTGTATCATCTCACATTATCACAGAAAGAAGAGTGAGTACAAATAGTGAGAGAGAGAGAGAGAGAAACCACATTTACATAACTTTTAATACAGCATATTGTTATCATTGTTCTGTTTTATTAGTTGTTAACCTTTTACTGTGCTTAATTTATAAATTAAACTTTATTATGTATGTATAGGAAAAAACAGTATATATAGAGTTCAGTACTATTCATGGTTTCAGGCACTCACTGTGGGACTTGGAACAATTCCCTGTGGACAGGGAGGACATTGGTATTATATTTTTAGGATAAGCATTAGGTGGGACTAAGAAGGTATAATGTACAATGACATATTTGACAGACATAGAACATATCTTGAAACCAGATAGCTAATAAAGGTCTACAGTAGGCCTACTATAGGGTACCTGGGGAGCGATCTGGACTTAACTTGTTTGAGCTGTCCTCTGCTGGCAGGCTCTAGTACAATGCCTTCTTCACATGCCTGTGTACTTGCCTTGGACCAGAAATGTTTACCTTTGAGGTATCTATTTGACTGACTGCCTGACCTTTCCTATAATTCCACAGCCCAAAACATGTTGGATTTCTGTGACTAGAAAAAGTATGAGCTACCTCTAGCATTGTACTGCCACGTATTCCTTTTTTTTTTTAATCCTTGCCTGAGGACATTTTTCATTGCTTTTAAAGAGGAAGTGGGAGAGAAAGAAAGGGAGAGAAACATGGACATGAAAGAGAAACATTGATCAGTTGCCCCTTGCACACACCCCAACTGGGGACCGAACCCACAACCCAGGCATGTGTCCTGACCAAGAATCAAATCCGTGGTTTTTCGGTTTACTGGATAGTGCTCCAGTCAATGCAGCTACACTGGCCTGGCCTATCACCTATTTCTTTACAGGCCAGGATACTTTCATAGAAGTTTAATATGAAAATGCTTACAATTCTATTTAGATTTTGCAATGGTATCCTTGTCTTGGATTTTCACTTGTTTTGAAGAAATGGGAATGATTATATTAAGTTAGAAAAAAACTATACTTATCATTGAACTTTTAAATGCTTAGCATATATTGCTAAATCTTACTGGGATTTTAGTGGTAACTTAGAAAATGTTCCCTTCAGATATCTTAAGTGTTTAAACTATAAAATAATTCTTGGTCATATTGTGAAATTTAAGAAAAACAATTGACTGCCAAGTAGACATTAAATTAGAATCTTTTGTATGTAGGGTAAAGAGAGGAAGGGGCCCCTTAATGATGTCCATATCCTAATCCCTGGAATTTATGAATATGTTACATTACATAACTGAGGAGTGGGATGGGGAATTAGGGTTGCTTATTAGCTGGCCTGGGGATGAAGAGATTATCCTGAATTACCCACATGGACTCAGTACTCACACAGAGTCCTTGTAAGTAAAGAAGGAAGCCAGAGCTTTAGTGGCAAAATAAGAGAGACACTTGAAGATGCTGTGCTGCTGGCTTTAAAGATGGAGGGAGGGGACATAAGCCAAGGAATGCAGGTTGGAAAAGGCAAGAGAATAGATTCTTCTCTAGAGCCTTCACAAGGAACACAGGCCTGCCAGCACTTCCATTTTGGCCCAGTGTGACCCACTTCAGACTTCTGACCTGTACAGCTGTAACTGAATAAATGTTTGGTGTTTGAATCTGCTAAGTCTATGGTAGTGTGATATAGCAGCAAAAGGAAATAGTACACTATGTTTACCATCTTATAGTGTTTTCCATCCATTATCTTACATATTTATACAAAACTCTTTGAGAGGGGCATGATTTCCATTTAATAAATGAGAAAATCAGAGATTCGCCCAAGGCCACGAAGCTAGTTAGCAGCGCTGTGAGCACTAGTGCCCGGCATTAGGTTGAGCGTGGCTATGCTTTTGCTCTTCATTCCCCTCACAATCTCAGATTTGTAAAACTGACCTAGATTATGAAATATATGCAGACACTGCTTATGAGACCCCCCCCCCTTTCCCTACCATTTTGGTCTGAATGCTTCTCTTCCTCTCTGGTTTCCTGCATTTACCTACTTGCCTACTATCAGATTCCTGACTCCTCTGATTCTCCTCTAATCCATCTATTTCACCATTATCAAAGTGACCTTTAAAAATGCTGAAAATTCCTCAGTGGCTCCTCGTGGATTTATGAGAAAGTACACACTCCTCCCCATAGCCAGGAAGGCCCTTCTCTGCCTGGCCCCTATCCAGCCTTTTCGGCGCGGTCTTTCTCCGTTCCTCCCAAAGCGCACTTCATCCCAGTCAGACAGGCTTACACCGTTCCTCCCCTCTGTGCCTTAGTGCCTTTCAGTCCCTTGGCCTAGAATACCCTTCTTCCATCGGGCTGCCTCACCTATTCTTACACATTAAGCTCTAGGATTAGCTCCTTGAAGAAACATTCCCTCCTACCCTGCTTCTGTGTTCCTTTCTTTCTGCTAATTAAATATCCCTCACAGAAATTCATCATAATACATATCACACTGTACAATAGCTATTGTCTTGTTTTTGTTTTTTCCCCATTAAAATCTATAGTCTTTGAGGCCACATACCATGCCCTCCTCAGTTTATATACTCAGTACTCAGCAGAGTCCCCAGCGGTGGTTTGGGGCATCTCCTTGTAACCTGGTAAGCCTTGGCTTGCGTGGGTGAAGTAGGCCGTAGGTTTTTTTCCCGTGGTGTTTGGCTGCATTAAGGTGTGAATTCTTTAAAAACTTTACCAATTGCTAGGCAATAGGTAATAACAAAGACTTAGCCCTACTTCATACTACCCAGTTCCTCAGTACCACCCCTTAGAAATCATCATGGCCTCATCTTTATTTCTGTTCTGCCACCATTCACATCTGTGTTTTTAAATAAAAAGTTTACACTGCTATTTCTCAGTTTTTTATTTTTAACCTGTTCACTTTGTATTATGGAAGATAAAAATTTATGTTGTATATAATTACCCTCCTCCACGTACTCTCCAGTTTTTTACCATAATATTTTGGTTAAATCACAATTACATATTTATAGTATTATAAATATGAAGCTTGAGCACAGAGACAGGTTGCATACAATTTCATTTCCTTTTTGTAAAGATAATTGCTTAAAATTAATATTTTTTCATTTGCTTATTTTTTGACGTACCTATAATTGATTCTCCTTTCAGACTCCTTGACGGACTTGCAAACATCTTCTCAGTGTGACCAAACAAATTAATTCATTTATCAATTCCACCTCTTCTTTTGTTTAAGACACATCTTGTGGACCCCTCAGTCCTCTTCTAATCTAGATGTTGCTCTCCCTGTGTCTGCCAGTCAGCTTGACTCCAGAGACTTCTCTTAATCATCACTCTGGGAATTCCCTTTGCTGCTTTCATAGGCTGCATCTCATAGTCCCCAGATCTAGTGTATTTCTTTTATTCATTTACAGCCTGACTGAGGTGATGAACATTCTTTATGAGCTCACTGAAAATGGGTTCATTGGATGTAAAATTTTAAAATGTTTGTTTTAAATATTTTATTCCAACTTTAAACTTTACTGGTGGATTAAGATAGATTTCCAGTTGGGAAATAATTTTTCCATAGAATTTAAGACATTTTTCTACTAACTTCTGGATTCCATTGTTACTAATGAGAATTCCAATGTAATTGTAATATAAACTCCTTGAACCTGGTCTACCCTCACGTACCCCCAGAGCATGTAGGGTCTCTGTTGTTCCCATTGCTATATAACTAGAGGAAGGTCCAGCTCAGTGTGGGTCTTTTAAAACTCCTTTTCTTGAGTCATGGTGAGCCTTTGAATCTAGGATTTCATCCTTCAGTTCTGAAAAGTTTTTGATTAGTTTTTCTCATATATTTCTGCCTTCTCTCTTCTCAGTTCCCTTGTTCCAAACTGCATCTTCTAAATTGCTTAACTTTTTTTATTGTACTGTTTATTCTTGTTTTTCCTGGGAGATTTCCTTAATACCTTCTTTTAGCCATTCTATTGAAATTTTTATTCCTGCTGAAATATTTTTAGTTTCTGAGTTCTTGTTCTCATGATTGTTCCTTTATATAGCTCCCCATACTTGTTTTATATACAGAGTCCAGCAGAAGTAACACCTGCTTGAGGGTGGTTGGTAGGGTAATAATACAGATGTAATAATTTATAGTTTTAATTTGAACATTTCACCTAAAATGTCATGGTGTGCTTGAATGTGATATTGTTATGTGACAGAATTACATGCTTAAGATTTTGTGATAAAAGATTTTATAATAAAAAGGGGGTGTTATTTGTGCCAGACCCTGTCTAATAAGATATAAAATATTTATATTTTCTTTTTTCACTGTTTTGCCTCTATTTTCTTCTGGTCTTGATTTCCATATCTCAGTTGATCCTGTTTTTCCCATTTGAGGCTTCCCAGTACCTTGAACTAATCTGGAAATATGGATAAGATTTAAACTGGCCACCTGGCCGATAATTTGTAGGAGGGTTCTAGGAAGGGCATGCAGACTGCTCAAGCAGAGGCAGTGGAGCAGGAGGAAGCATGGAAAGCCCTGGAACTGCCACAGTTTGGGGGACTCAGTTGGGAAGGAGTGGAGCTTAGCAAGGAATGAATCTAACATGATGAAGAAGGACCAGGTAATGAAGATTCTTGTATAGAAGAAACTTGTGTTTCTTCTATAGGCCAAAGATCTTTAGGTATACAATTTAAAATTGCATGTACATTTTTATGTGGAGGACTATGTGCTCTTTTACCTAGGGAAGTGTTCATAGTTTTCATGTTCTGAAAACTGTGATCCCCAAAAGTATTGAGTTACCCAAAAAGCCCATTTATTTTTTTCCATAAAATAAGACACATTTTCCATTTCCACCAATAATTTTATTGATTTGGATATTTTGAGTATGTCAGCTATCTCCCACTGTTGGCTTCTTGTGGGTAGAGGCCAGGGGTGCTGCTAAACATCTTCTAATGTATAAGACAGTTCCACAGCAAAGAATTATTTGGCCAAAATGTCAATAGTACCAAGAAACTTCTCAAACCACTTTTGACATGTTTGATCAGTCACAGCACCTTCTCCATACACTGCACAAATCTTTTTCTTTTTTTGCATTTCACTTGCGTTTTTACCATTCTTGAAATAATAAAGCATAATATGCCAAAAATGTTATATATCTTCTTCCATCTTCAATATTAAAATGACTGTACAAAAATTCACCAACTTTAATAAAATTTTTAAGTGCATGCTGATATGACAGCTGTCACAATACAATCTAACAAAATTGTTTCGAATGAAGTTAAAGATAAGCACTAGAGCCATCATACAGGAACAACTAAACGAACTTTTTGGCCAACCCAATAAATAACATTTGGGAAATCAGTGAGACTGATTGGCACATCCTGCCCAAATAAATATCTTCTTTTCATCCAAATCCTACTCACTTTTCAAAACATGGCTCAAATCTCACTTCACTAATAAATTCTTCCTTATCAATGTGATCCTGAAATAGGGTCCCCTTCTGAACTTCTGCTGCTATTATTGTCAACATAATTCACTTTTTAATTTGCCGTATGCCATCTTATTTCAGCTTATCTAGAATGGCTCAGAGTTTTTAAAAAATTTATTTAGCTTTTCATATGTTTTTATCACAGAGATTAATAGCTTAAGCTAGAATCCCAAAACTTTTATATATTAGTGTTGACCTTAGACAAGTTAACTAACCTCAAGTTCCACATCTATGAAATGGAAATAAGAAATACGACTATTATCATATGACTCATAGGGCTGTTGGGAATTTTTAGTGAGTAAATGCAAATAAAGTGCTTAGCATAATATTTGGTATCATATAAGGGCTTAATAAATGTTTCTTTTTGTTACTCTTGTCCTTGAGGAAGGGGCCATATCATGTTTTCTCCACTATTCCTGCTATAATACTGAGCTAATATTAGGGGGAAAATGTGGTATTGTTTTAGTTAAAAATAAGAATTGAACATGACAAGTTATACTTCATATGCTCTCACATACTTAAATACCATTTTCTGAGTTTTGATCAAATTGTTGTACATAGAACATTCTTTAGCAGCAGCTCTGCCTTAATTGACATTGTAATGACATTCCTGAAGCTCCTCCAAGTACCAGGTAGCTAGACATCATCTCATGATCCTTCCAGAGACATAAAAAATAACGAAATCTTGACATTTGCAACGACATGGATAGAGCTTGAAGATACTGTGCTAAGTATGGTAAGTCATACAGAGAAAGACAAATACCATTTGTTCACTTATACGTGGAATTAAACAACACAATGAAACAAAAAACTGAACAAACAAAACAGAACAAAACCAGACTCATAGGCACAGAGAACAGAATGATGATTGTCAGAGGAGAGGGAGGTTGGGGGAGTGGATGCAATAGGTAAAAGGAATGAAGAGGTGCAAACTTCCAGATATAAAACAAATCAATCATAGGGATGTAATGTACAGCAAGGGGAATATAGACAATAATATATCAACTTTGTGTGGTGAAAGATGGTAATTATTTACTGTGGTGATCACTTAGTAATGTATATAAAAGTAGGATCACCCAGTTGTACAACTGATATTAATATAGTATTGTTTGTCAATTACACTTTTAAAAAAAGAAAAAGTAATTAGCTTTACTAGGTACTTTTCTGGAGGTAAAATAAGGAGGATTGGTTAGAAGTGTGCTTTGGAAGTACTTAGACCCTGGATCGCCTCTCTTACCTCACATGATAGGGATATGCCCCTTGCACAACCAGAAAAAGACTGGAGATTTGTTCTCTGGAAATAATTTTTTAAAAAGTTTTTTTTTTTTTGAAAAATTAGACTTGAGGGTGAAGGTACTACAAGTATTTTAAAAAGTGGGATTAAGTGAACATATGTGATACTTAAGTGAACACAGTTGTTGTTACTTTCCCAACTTTCTCTCCCCATTTGGTCCCGGAACACTGGCAATAATAAGACCTTTATTACTTAGCAGAAAAGAATTCTTTTCTGGGAACATTGACTATCACAACAGGAGAATCATGAATGTACTGATAATAAAGATTCCCTAAAGGCAACAAAGCAACCAGATCACAAAAGCTTAACATGCACAAGCAACACCCACAAACCAATAGCTTTCACTCAACTTTCAGTCTTTGCTCTTATAATGCAGGATTAGCAGGTATCTGAGGAAAGTATCTAGCATGAAAGTTAGATTCTGAAAAGAACTTGGTGGAACCACAGAGCAAGAGATACAAAACTTAAATACATGTGTGTGTGTGTGTGTGTATGCACCCTGGCTGGTGTGGCTCAGTGGATTGAGTGTCACTCTGCAAACCGAAAGGTTGCTAGTTCGAGTCCTGGTCAGGGTCCATGCCTGGGTCGTGGGCCAGGTCCCCAGCCGGGGGCATATGAGAGGCAACCAGTTGATGTATCTCTTGCATGTTGCTGTTTCTCTCCCTCTTGTCCTCTCTTTAAAAGTAAATAAATAAAATTTTTAATTTTATGTATGTATATGTGTGTATATATGTTCTCACATCCACATATATATGAATATTTTCAGAAAGATAAGAGCATGTTTTGCAACCGTGAAAAAATAGTGCTTTAAAATAAAATTTTTAGGGAATAAAAAAGCTTTCTGAAAAATTTAAAATATAGTGAAAACACATACATTAAATAAAGTTTTGGGCATTTTGGTAGGAAAATCTCCCAGATAGTAGAGGAAAAGGGAAACAAAGTATGACAGCAAAAGAAATTAAACTAGATAGCCACTTCTTGGAGTCCAGCATTTCAATAACAGGAGTTACAGAAAGAGGGACCAAGAGAAAATAACAGGAAATCATTGAAGATACAATTTAAGAAATTTCTTAAAAGTGAAAAACCTGTATTTACAGATAGAAGGCCTACCAAGTGCCCTGTACTTGGATGAAAATAGACCTATAGTAAGGCTGTCAATACTGGGATAAAAAAGAGATCCTATATGCTTCCAGAGAAGAGGGGGAAAAAATTTAGGTTCACAAACAAAACATCAGGAATACAAATATTTCAGAGTTTTCAAAAGCAAAACAATGGAAAAGGTGGAGACAATGGAACCTTCTCAGGTATTCTCCAGGAAATTTATTTTCAACTCAGAATTTGTTACCTGATCAAACTACCAGTCAAGCATAAGGGTAAATGAAGATATTTTCAGGCATAGTAAGTCTCAAAATATATCTCCCATATACACTTTTCTGGACACTGCTGAATGATATGCTTCAACAAAATGAGCTAGAAAACCAAGAAAAAAGACATAAGATACAGGAAACTGAAGAACAACAAATGAGAGATGATGATACTGAAAGACATTTCAGAATGACAGCTATGGACTAGGCCTAGAAAGCAACCATTAGGGATTGGAGTAAGTCAGAAGATTCCAGGAGAGTTCTTTTATGAAAATGAAATTGATAGAAGAGTATCAGTAGACATCTTCAGAGCAGATTAAGAAAATCCATGAAGAGTTTTGGGTGAATTTTTATTAAGTGCATATTAAGCCAGTGAATAAAACAAGATATTATTAATTACAGGGAAATGTGCAGAAAAGGAAAACTGCATGGTAATCTACATGTCTTGTCTGTACACAGCATTTATGTTGTTACTGTAATATAAACATGTAATGATATATCCAGAATTATGGATGAAATGTATGTGTGGCTGGGAGGGAGAGAGAAGAGTAGTTCAGTGCAAAGAACGATAGTCAAATCTAAGCTTCCATATTAGAAACTCAGTATTTTTAAAAAGTGTGTTATTTAACTTTTTATGTTTATTTTGCTTACCATGATAGTCTCAAGGTCCATCCATGTTGTTGCAAATGGCAGTATTCCATCTTTTCTTATGGCTGAGTAGTATTTCATTGCATATATGAACCACATCTTCTGTATCTAATAATCTGTCAAGGACATTCGTTTGTTTCCGTGTCTTGGCTGCCATGAATACTGCTGCAGTGAACATAGGGGTGCATATATATTGGCGAATAAATGTTTTCAAATTTGGGGGGTAGATACCCAGAAGAGGGGTTGATGGGTCATATGGTAGCGCTATTTTTAACTTTTGAGGCATCTCCATACTGTTTTCCATCCTGGCTATACCAGTTTACATTTCTACCAGCCATGAATGAGAGTCCCTTTTTCTTCACAACCTCTCCAACACTTGTAATTACTTGTTTTGTTGATATTAGCCATTCTAACAGATGTGATGTGGTATGTCATTGTAGTTTTGATTTGCATCTCTAATAGCTAGTGAAGTTGAGCATCTTTTCATATATCTGTTGGCCATTTGTATGTCTTCTTAGAAGTGTTTCTTCAGGTCCTCTGCCCAATTTTTAATTGGATTCTTTGTGTGGTGTTGAATTGTGTGAGTTCTTTACATATTTTGGATATTAACCTTTTTTCAAAGCTGTTGTTTGCAAATATCTTCTCCCATTCAGTTGGTGGCCTTTTTATTTTGTCAGTTTTTTTGCTGTGCAGAAACTTTTTAGTTTGATCTAGTCCCATTCATTTATTTTTGTCTTTACTTCCCTTGCCTTTGAGATCAAATTCATAAACTCTCCTCTAAGACCAAGGTCCATAAGGTTAATACCTATCTTTTCTTCTATGTAATTTATTGTTGCTGATATTATATTTAGGTCTTTGATCCATTTTGCCATATTTAAAAC
>PVJD01001481.1:0-13047 GCA_004026545.1 Mormoops blainvillei
GTTGGGAATCACAAGGTCAGCTGTATGACAAGAGAGTGAACAATTGACATGGGGAGGAGGCCAGACCTTCACAGTGGAGAGGAGGTCGAGAGACTGAGATAGCAAGGTGTCAGCATGACCATCTCTGTGGATAGTGAGTCATCAAGAATTAGGCAGGATTGCTGCCGGAGAGAGCAACAGTGAGCCAGGAGCCAACATCTTTAAGAAGTGAGGGGGCTTGGTCAGGCTGGAAGTGAGGGAGGTCAGTGGGTGACATAGTCTGATATCATCCAGCCACCCTGGCTTCTGACTATCATACGTGTCTCTGCAGAAAACAAGGTGTACAGATGTTTCGTTTGTCTGTCAGTTTGTTTTTAGCGTTCGAATACCAACTGAATACTGTTAAACATGTGAAACCCAGTTTAAAAGAGTGTGATTCTGATTTAGGTCACTAAGTATCTTTCTGGTAGTATGAGCTCGCCTTTCTTGCCCCGAGCTTGATATCCAGGAGAGAACCTGTGACCAGAAATGCTTCAGCTCCTGGCTGTGGTCTGTGTGTGGCCTTGGGCAAATGGCCTAAACTCTCTGAAACGTAGCTGGTTACTTCATCTGCCAAAGAGGGAAAATACTATTTTATCTCCCAGGCTTATTAGAAAGATTGAAGACGATAATATGAAAGCAACTAGGCATTGTCCCTAGCACATCATAGGGGCTCAATTCAAATTTTATTTAACGGAGCTAAAATATAGATATCTTGAGTTAAAATTACTACTAAAATGACTCTTTGTGATTAAAAAAAAAGTCCTGTGTGTGAAATGAAGTATACTACTTGGGAGCCTGTGTATCACATGTGGATTTTGTATCATAGATTAGCTCACCAAACTGAGAAACCTGCAAAATGGGCTACTACCACCACGAAGGAGTTTACTCTACACTCATTATGTGATTAAGGCAAAAATATTTTTATTGCAATTATCCAAATTCAGTAAAATGTTTAATGAGGCATTCACTGCCTTGGGCAGGTTGGCATGAAATTTAATTTGTGTTAATTTGCCCAAAGCTTAGGAAGCAGAAGTACACTGTGTTTAGAACTTGGTTCTGTGAGAGGGAGACCACTACTTTATAAGATGTTTCTACACATAGACTTAGATCCCGCTGTCATCTTCTTCCTCCTGGCCATCAGAAAGTCACCGTGAGTGTCACAGAAAATGGATCAATACTAGGTGTCAGTGACAATGGGGTAACAGTAGCTCCATGGGACTCAGGAATGTTTGTGAGACAGAGAGGTGCAGTGGTGCCTCTGTATATTGGACATCTAAAGGAAAGAGCGATGGGATTCGAATCAGGTGACCCAGGTTCAAACTCTGACTCTGCTGGCTACTGAATCCAGGGCCATTAGGCCTCGTTTCTTCCCCTGAAGAGTGGGCATAATCCCGCCTCACGGCTTTGCCATGTTAATCGAGTGAGGTAAAACATGTGAAAATATTTTATACATTACGTTAGGCAGAGGTAAGTGCTCATTATTATGCCTCCTAGCGATTGAAAGAGTTTGTTAAAGATAACATCATCAGGCACCTCATGGAGCAGTTCAGGCCATCTTCGTCATTTCTCGTCTTACCAGGAGGGAGAGCATGCAGGCCTTTTTGGGAAAATTATGCTTCTTCAGGACATGCTGAATAATAGCTGGTAACCAAGCTAATTCTTCATCGATTCAGGGTATTTTCCTTTCAGACTGAGGTGCATAGAAAGCTTCATTGATAATGCAGAGGGTCAATAAGAGTCATTTAAGTGATGGACTGACCTAAAGCCATCAGTATTAGAAGGTGAAAGGACCTTGCAGGGCTCCCCCGACCCCAACTTTTATAAATATATGGGAACTGAGGCTCAGGAAGGATAGTTACAATGACATTTTGAAATAAACTTAAATTATACCTATTTTCCATAAAGACCGAGAGAACTTGGTGACTGTCGCATCCATGAGAATATTGTTTCAGCCATAGTTTCTGAGCTAGGTGGTAGGTCTTTAATTCTTTTGACCAGTTATAATGACTCAAGGGAAGTTGAGAGACAGATAGCCACGTCCCCCTGAAGCGGGGGAGGCCAGTCTTCATAAAGTGCCTGGTAAGCGTAATTGAACTAGAGCAGCACTGTGACAGGAGCGACCTCAGGGGCAGGTCTTGGCTGCTGCAAGGATCAAGGATGAGGCCGTCAATGTGTATTTCTCTGCCGAGAGGCAGAGCTCTCTCGCTTTGCACTCCTGACTCCTCCAACCCCAGCTCCAGCCCACGGCCTCGGGGATAATGACATCCAAGATGGTCCTTCTTTAATTAGGAAAATAGAAGCTCCCTGCCTACAAGTTCTACCATGGAAGTAAATACACATTGCATGGATACTAAATACACGCTTTGTTATATCTGACTCTTTGGGACCTACCAGATCCTTTCTCACTGATCTTTCCTCAGTACAGTTCTCAAACTGAGGTGTAGACACAGCCCTGCTTAACAGCCTCATTACAATATGTCTCATGTTGCCATTCTATGCTTTTTCAGATGTTCTGGGAGAATCTTTAAAAATGATCTCACCTGTAACATTATGGAATTAACTATATTTGTTCCAAATGCCAAGTGTTATCCAAACTTTGCCAAATTTGCAATGTTGTAAGAACTCTGCTTTTATGTTGCAAAACCATCAATAAATTGCTCCATTATATTGTTTATCCCCTGACCACAGCATCAGGGAAATTTAAAGGACTCCTCCAGGGAACACCTTTGTCACATTTCGTCATTTGCTTAGAATGTCAAACAGCCACCCCCCCTTGGAATATATGGGGGATGAATCTAAATGCCACCCAGAAGAATATATATATATATAGATATTTCCTCCTGTTTTATTTTATTTTTTTGAATCTATACAGGCAACAGCCTCAGATTCCAATCACCACAGGAACAGGTGTTGTGTATCCTGGTGCTATTACTATGGCAACTACCACACCATCACCTCAGATGACATCTGACTGCTCTAGCACCTCTGCCAGCCCAGAGCCCAGCCTCCCGGTCATCCAGAGCACTTATGGTATGAAGACAGATGGCGGAAGCCTGGCTGGAAATGAAATGATTAATGGAGAGGATGAAATGGAAATGTATGACGACTACGAAGATGACCCCAAATCAGACTATAGCAGTGAAAACGAAGGCCCGGAAGCTGTCAGTGCCAACTGAGGAGTGTTTGTTTGCTGAATTAAAATACTCTGACATTTCGCCTCCCCTTCCCCAACAAAAAGTTCTTAATTAAGAGCCCGCATGCATTTGTGGCTCCACAATTACATCAGCAGAATGGTCTTAATTGTTTTGTAAAGTGTGAGACAGATTAAGTTTTCCCTGATTTTTCATGAACTTGAGTTTTTTGTCGTTATTGTTATTGTTGTTGTTGTTTTTTTAATTTAGGTGAAGACATATTAAATATGAGACACCAGGACTTGAAAACTTATCTCAACCCATAGCTGTCTTACAAGTCTTATATTTTTGTCTTACTTTTTTTTTCTTTTGGATGTTGATAAAGGTTTAAGTTACTGTTTTAGATGGGGTTAAACATTCTCACTCAGGTATGCTGTGCCGGCCTACAGGTTGTGAATGTGTTTTTATTCTGAATTACTTTAGAAAACAACTGAGGATTTCATGTTGTGACACAGAACAAGTCCACAGCGTGTGCAGCTGCATGTAGAGCATATTCGAAAGGCCTCGGGATTCCGTGTTTCCACGTGTAGAGTTCAACTTTGAATGTGCCAAACGTTTTCATCACTTTTGAATCTTAATATTTTGAAAGTCTTAAAGGAGACACTGCAAAGTCTTAGACAATCTTTGGCATCTTAAAATAAAATAGCAAAGCATACATTTTTTTTTTCCAGAAAATGATAAAGTACTCAGGAATCTGGAGACAAGATATTGTAAGGAATGAACAAGGTTGCCACAGTGCATGTACCCAATCGTGTTTGCCTCTTGACGTGCCATCAGGGTGTGACGTGGTATGACGTTCGCACACCAGAGCGATCACCACACCAGATACCGACAAGGTGGTCTTCTCTGCCTGAGACCACCTCTCACTACATCCATTATCCCTTTGCCTTTAACCCTGACATTCAGTCTTAACACATTTTCTCTTAAATAATTTATTCATTCCAGAATGTCAAGGGTCCACTTACTATTTATTTAAAAAAAAAATTGTTGGTGGCATTAATTTAATAATTTTTGTTTTTCACCGTCCTTCCCCAAAGAACTTTTCAGCCCTTTTCACCTCCTTCTCTTGCTAGATACAAAAGATGTACATAGTGATTTTATGTCCCCAGAGCATCTGGAAGCATTTCCGAAACAAGGTACTATTAAATACCTATATTGTTGTTTTTTATACATGAGTGTATATCTGGCTGCAGGGCTGTGTGTTTGGATACAGGTGCAGAGTCTTACACTTCAACAGCTATGCCTCTGAGATTTGCCATGACCTTGAATCTTTGGCCAGAATTTCCCCCTAGGTCAGCCCAGCAGCAAGTGGTAGGATCTGCCTACCCCTGGATGCCACTGGGCAGCAAGGGTCAACAGTGGCGACTTCTGGGCCGGGGAGTCCCGCAGCCAAACATAAAACCCAAGGCTGTGGACCACAGAGGAGGTGACAGGGATGCTGTCATTGGCTGGCACCTTTACTCCGAGCTGCCTTGCCCCACCTGGTACATCTAGGAAGCTCTTTGCAAAATCCCCAGGATGCAAGAAGCCACATGGCAGCCTCAAAGAAAAGACAGAGGTAGATAGTCGTGATGCATCCAGAGAATGAGAGAGAACCACAGGGACGGAGAAGGAGGGGAAACGCATTCCCTACGGGCGGTGTTCCTACCGTGGGGAACAGACCACTCCTGGGGCAGCAGCCGAGTCCCACTGGCTCACGCCCTCTACCCGTGGCCATATGGGGGCCAGGCCTCCCTGTGAACAAGGTCAACTGCACTTGTCACACAGGGACTTTCTGGAGATGTGCTGATGGGCTGGGAGGCAGTGAGGTTTTGGTCCCCATCTCCTAGCCACAGGGAGCTCAGCCATGCCATTTTGACCTTCCTGAAACCAGGACTGATCACCTGTGGGCGGGGCAGGGGGGTCTCACCCAGAGCGGTTCAGTGGAGAATGTCTGTGAATGGGACAGTCCAGACAACCCAGCATCTGATCACCGGGACATAGGAACGGCCCCATCATATTTCTTGAGCCATTTTGTCACTTGGAAGAAAATAGCGTACCTTCGTATTTATTTAAAGAGTGCTCAAGGCCATTTCTAATAGCAATAAATAGGTCTAGGCAAGATGTCACTGGCTACGTCATTAGCTGGGAGTGCTCTCTATAAGCTGACAAAGGTACTGATAGGAATGTTTTCTTCTTAATATTGGTTGGGGATTAGAACTTTGTTTTTGTACATTTATTTCAAATGAGGAGGAGGCCATTTTTCTCAAAAAATGAGTATTTATTATTATTGTCTTACTGATTTCTTTTGAATATGTACCTCTCCTCCTCAGTTCATTCTCTTGTTTTTTTCTCATCCTCTTTGACCTTTGCTTCTGCCCTCTCCCACTCCTTTTTTATTCCGTTGCATAGGTAGAGTGCTGTATGGCTAGCATTGTATTGTATGTAATTAATTTTGCACAAAGGCAAACATTTAGAATAGCAGGTTAAATTTGTTTGTTTTATGACCATGCCAAAATAATATTCTGGGCTGGTGGAGAACAAAGGACTGTTCTTTAGGACTGAAACTTGATTTCACTTGTAGTAAAAACAAAACAAAACAAAAAAAAAACCAACAAAAAACGCATACACTCACAGATGTTGTTTCGTAAGTGTTATAAGCACTGGATATAAATGGTATTTTTTATCACTTCTGACTAATGTGAAACTGTTGTACGAAAACTACATGAACAAAAGTCATCTGTTTCGACTCGTGTGGGCTTGCCTCACAGTTGCCGGATTTGAGTCATTTTTATGTCTTGTTATTTCATTTATTTATGCAAAATACATGTGTGTATGAACACTTTGTTTTAGCTCCAGCTCTGCCTCAGTACTGGGGTTCAGTTACTTCTAGCCATGTTCTCAAAAATGAAAGGCTATTCAGGAATGATCTGATTGTAAACGTCCCTTTCACTGGGTCAAACAGTGATGCTGTATTTGAATCTAAATTCTGCGCATAAGCAGTTTATTCTATTTATTAGCCAAGTATGGCTCTAAATATCTTTGGAAATGAAGAATGACAATCATAGGGATCACTTCATTTTATTTGCAGCGGGGCTTAAACAAAGTTTTTACGACTTTACCATCTCATTTTAGATTTTTCTAATTGTGTAAATGTAACATAGAAATAGAATTTATTTTTGGTTCATGAATGCTTAGTGAGATATAAGTTATGTATTTCCTTTTTGTTCTCTATCCATATGTGTCAGTCCAGACTAGAAGTTGATGCGTCACTGTACCTCACGGGGATGGTGACTTACCCTCCGCGGGAGGGAGCGGCGCTCCCCCTGGAGCTGGGGCAGCAGCGCTCTCCTCTCCCGTTCTAGTGCAGTCAGAACCCGCTGTCCACAGACTCAGACGTTTTTTCTTACAGAAAGTCAATGAAATGAATATACCGCGTTTCCAGTACAGCTGGGAGAGAGTCGATTTGCTTTGTTAATCCACATAAATTGTATAAGGTCATTCTGTGACCATTTAATAGCAAGAAGCATGAATGTTGTTATGAAAGCAAAAATCTGCCTCTGACATTGGCCATTAACAAAAGTCCCACCATGCCAATTAGATTAAAGACTATTAATAAACGTTTTTTCAGTGCTTTTTTTATTTCGTAGTATCTTCAAATCAAAAATAAAAATGACCTCCATTTTGTTAAGAACTTACAGGATTAGGAGGTTTCCATGAGAATTGGGGCACTGGCAGGCAACCCTGCCCTAAAAATGAACCACAAGGAGTAGGAAGAAAGGAATGAAGGAATGAAGGAAAGGAAGGAAGAAAGAAAGAAAGAACAGAAAAGAAAAGAAAAGAAAAAAGAAAAGAAAGGAAAAGCCAATCTGTGGACAGATCAGCCAGGCAGACAATTTCTCTCTTTCCCTGGCAGACACGATGCAGTATCTTTTCCAGGAAGGTACGAGAGCTTTGTTGTTTTCACACGCATCCAGCTCGACCTGTTAGGAGCACATCGGTTTGCCTCACTTGGTATTTGATACTCCCCAGCCTTGTCCTCGGGCCTGATTTGATTTGCCAGGGTCCTGACACGGACTCCCAGGCCAAGTTCTAAATTCAGGTGTGGGCTCACAGTGCGATTGAGCTTGTCAAATTCTGGCCTCCCCTGAACATTAGCCCCACTGGGGCCTGGGTGTTTGAAAAGGGTGTGATCGTTCTAGGGCTGAAATTAAAGGCTTCTTTCTTTTCCTTGTGAAGCCAGGCTGCCTCTTTGGAGCACACGCTCCTGAGCCAGGAGCGCAGGCACTAGCTGAAAGCAGGAATTGTTTCGAGGAAGTCCATCTGCCCCCAGTGGGAAGGCAGCCTGGTCACTTGAACATCACAGCTGAGGCTGCTTTTCTCAGTTTACTAATTTTGCAAAGAGGTGACCTCTACCTACTCATTAGGGAAAGGAAAAAGAATCACTTAGTAGTTTTAAATCATATGAGAAGTCCTGTACCAAGTGCCAACAACTGCAAACAGTGCGGCTAGAGGAATGTATTGGAATTATTACTGGGTCTTCCTTTGTTACGAGAAAATGACGAAATGGTTGCTGTAACCTTGCCTGATTTTGTACACGTTTATCTAAGGACTGAGTTGGCACTTAAGCTCACTTCTCAAAGTATAATAATATTGTATGACCTCATTCGTCCTTTTACAAAAGCACTTGCATCGTTTCCCTAAGTCATCTGCCCCTTGACATGTTTTCTTCTTTAATAAACAACTTCTATCTGTTATTCCTGCCGATTATGTTCTGTTTCCGCTGCCCTATACTATTGAGCGTAACTCTCTGCTGGTATCGTTGAAAATATTGATATGCAAACACACATTTCCCTTTTATCCCCATCCCATCATTTCCTTTGGGGACAGATTGCTTTCCCAAAGCTCATGAACAAGTATTCAAAATGCTGGTACCTTGGAGGTGGGGCTAGAGACGGGTGGGGGAGGGGCAGACAGGTAACAGCTCAGATACTCTTCTAATTGGTGTCCATGGCACTAAGAACATGTGAAGGCAACTCAGTGACATATCTTGCTCAGTAGTTTCTTATTCCTGAAGAACCACAAACATAAAGTGAGGTCTCAGTGCTGGTGCTCTTGGAGTATGGGGAATGTGCAAATATTTACCTGTTTTGTATGCTGCACATTGCAGATCTGCTCATGTGCATTCTCCGTTTGTCTTCCTTTGTCATATGTGTTTTTGCTTTTTTTGAAAGTGCAGTCTTTATTGTACCCTTCTCCAGCTTGTAGCAAGTTAGAATGCTTAGCATTTATGTTCATGCATTATTGTATTTGCCATGTAAAATTTTTATTACCTTAGACAAGCTTATAAGCTGTTACTACATAACTTATCTTACTGTAACTCTTTTATTTCCCGACATTGTAATTTGTGATGTATATTGTGAGATTGTATTCTATGTTAATTTAATCAGCACAATTCACTGACATGCTGGACTGACATGCTGGCTGCTGTTTCAAAGTGTAAAGTTTGTGTAGGGCTGTTGGGACAACTGCAACTCTGTTGTCAAGGTACTGTGCTTTGGTTCCTCTAGCAACACTGCGGGTGTGGCCCCTGAGACGCCGAGGGCATTTAATACACCCTTGAGCAAATCTTAACTGCAGATTTTCTTTGTAGAAATTCTATGTATAATGCAGGTACCTACTTGGCCCATGGCTGGTAACTATTTGGGCAATTAGAAAAAACAAAAACCATAAAAACTAGTGTCTATTGCTGCTTTGAATATGTTTGAAAGTCTGAAAATGTAAATAGTTTATCAAAAAAAAAAAAATCTTGTACAGTCCAGTGTAAAGTTTTTAAATGACCTTAAGGGTTGCCATCACATCTTTCTCACACTCTCCTCTTGATAATGGAAAAGAAAAAAGTTTGCTAAGGATTAAAGAAGTGGGGAAAACAAAGAATCTCTTCAAATTTAAAGGAATGAATCACTGTTCTTAGCTTTGTTGCATACGCAAACTTCTTGGATTTTGTTGTGCAGTATTGACGTGAGACAAAACTCAGCATTGAATAATCTTTCAGTGGTACATTTAAAGTCTCCTCCACCCCTTCCCCTTGCCTCATAATTAAGGAAAAAGACAAGATTGAAAGACACACTGTCTTTATCTATCTTGGTGTATGTTGGCACCTTAGCTACTTTTTTTTTTCCTTTTTGCACAAGGTGCTTTCCTCATATGTCAAACATGCCATCTTTGGGTGATAATGTATATGCCATGATGGGGCCGAGGCCCCTCAGGGGAGTGTCTATAAGAACTGCCTGTTTATGCTCATTTACCTCAAGACTGTCCTCTCTACCCTTAATCTAGTTGTCATCACTCCATCTTTTGTACTGCTGTTGACACTTACAAATTAAAGATAAATTTTGTTTTATGACCTCTGTGTACGGCCTTGTCTGTGCGCTGCAGACTTTTCCCACCTCGGAGCGTGGCAGGCCCGAGGCTTGGCCCTGGCTCGCTGCTGGAGCGGGCAGAGCTCCCACCGCCCCTGCCCTCGCTGCAGCCTGACCGGGAGGCAGAGCTCACTCGGGAAGCCTCCAGCCCCTCAGCCTGGAGAGGCTGGCCTGCTTTTTTCACTGTGGAACACATGCTGCTGCAGCAGGAAATGCTTATGGATTTAGATGGTAGGAACAGGAGCCAAGGTGGATTTTTGTCAAGAGAAAATGAGAAAGGATGTCACTTCCCATTTGCCTGACTCCTTCATGAGAGTGAAACAGTTTATAAAAGCTCGGAGCATCCCAGGCTATGAATGAATCTCAAGGGCCCGCCTCTCATCTGACACCAACTCCTGCAAGCCTAGCAGCCAAGAGTAGGAAATGCCACACTTCTGGAACCTTTGCCTCCACTGTGGTTGGGCGTGGCTGGCTGATTTCGCAGTCGCTTCTGCCTCAGCGGAGAGCTCCCATCTTGTTGTCCCGCCAGGAGTTGGTCCAGGAGCAAAACGACACCAGCTTTTAAGAGTCTGAGGGATGCAGGTGGGGTAGTGGGCTGAAGGGGGCCAGGCCCATAAAGGAGACTTTCCAGCCTAGAGAGTGAAACAGAGGGTGAGAGGGGGTGGGAACCCAGCAACACCTTTTTTGCTATTCCCTATGAAAAATGCCTCATTAGAGAAAAATCAAGGATTTTTGCGGAACTTTATCACAGTCAAGGTGTAAGTTTGATGCAAGCTGCCCCTAAGTTCTAGAAGCCTAGCGTTCCATGACCCTCCCTGTTCCCTGTGGGCTTTTAAAAGAAGAGGTAAGTTTAAGGCCTTGCTTCGGAGTCACGGCTCTGCCACTTGTCAGCTGTGTGACCTTCCCCAGATAACTCCTTTCAGTGTTCTCCTCTGTACAATGGGGTCATGACCCCTACCCCTCAGGGCTACTTGGGGGAATTCCGTGAAATGCCATGTGTGAAACGTAGCAGCAGGCCTTCGCACGTGACCCAGGTATGAAGCCTGCCACCTCTGATCAGAGAAGGCCTGAGTTGGGGGGCCATTGGCATCTCTGGTTGAGCAGAGGGAGGGTCTTGCCTGAGGTCAGTTCAAAACCTGCTCACGTGTGTGATTCCCCCAGCCTTCCTCTGAGCTGGGCTCCAGGCCACAAGTTTTCTCATTTCCAGTTTATTCCCATCACTGCCTTTGGTCTTCTTTCTAAAACACAAATCTGAGCTGTCTCCTGTCTCTCCTTCCTCTCCTAAACTTTCTGGCTTTCCATAGCTGACCCGATAGAATCCAGACTTCCTACCAGCCTCATGCTCCACTGTGCCCTTCACATGCCCTCAACTTCTCAGTGCTTCTCTCAACCTCTCAGTCTATCCACGACCTTGAGGATCTCACTTCTCATTTTGCTCTAATTAAATCTATCCCTTTCTCCACTTGAGAAATTCCCACTCTTTCAAATGCCACTCAGATATCACCACCTGGTCAGTGATATCTTCCTCAGCTTCTCAGCCAGTTTTAGCTGCTCCCTTGGGGGTCCCAAGACACTTTAAAAGGACCTCCACGATCATGTTTACTACACGGCAATAATTGGCTTCTGTGTCTGTCTCTTCTGCCAGATGAGCTACTGAACCAAGGACTGGTCCTTGGCCCTCCCAGCTCCCAGCACAGTGCTTGGCATACAGTACGTGCTCGGCACTTATTTCTGGAAAGAATGTGGCCCTTGGCCTCCATGTGTGATATAGCCCGTGAGTATCAGGGTCTTTGATGATGGGGACGAGGGAGCCTGTAGAGGTACCTTGGCACTACTTATTGCACTTGGAGAACATTACTAGTTGAAACATCTCTGTTTTTTTGCGTGGAGCCATTGCAAGTCTGCGCGATGGCTTTTCCTGATCAGGCATGAGGGCATTAAAAGTCACCAAACTGAAAAGATGAAGCCCCAAGTCTTGGTTCATTCTTACCATTACCAGAGTGTGGTTACCATGGTCCAGAGACCCCTGGAGAGGCCAGCTGTGGGCAGAAAGTTTGTTGACGCACCAGGGTGCAGTGTCTCTATGTACATTCTGCTTAGAGCAAATGGTAAGTGAGCAGCAAGCATTACAAACAAGACCCTGAGGTACAGTTTTGTTTTGTTTTTTCCCCTCAGAAGCATTCTAGTTATTTCTGGAAATGTTCAAACCAGTCAAGTTCCATATATATATATGGGAGGGTGGTGGGGAATGAGTGAGTCACCCACAGTATTTGCAGTAGAATTTGACTTACATCCTTGGCTTTAGAAGCCTGTCAAAAAAGCTAATGTCCGTAATCAGCAAAATACCACTCTATTCCCCTTTGGTAATATTCTACCTGTATTGATATTTCTGTCAACATTGTGATCATCAATAAAATAAAGGAAGTTTTTAAATGACAATAATCAGTACTAGGAGCCATAAAGTATATACAAAAAATGATTTAGCATTTTTCAAGCTCAGGGAATAATAGCTTGATGTTCTAACATTCCCTAAGATGACCTATATCATCAATTATATACTAAAAAACTTAGACTGAGAGAAATAATGTCAAGCTTAAAACAACCTATTAAATTTCTGACTTCGGAGTAACTTTAATCAGCTCATGAGAAAGTGTCATACACATCCAAGCCAGGTCTAAGAAACAAGGATATTTAGCATATTCTTTTATTTGAATCTTATTTATAATTCTACTTTAAATTATTTTTACATGTTAATTTTAATAAAAACTCAGTATATACATTGTGCTATTAAACACAATTAAATGAGGCTGTATACTTGCCATTAAAAGCAAAGTGTAGAATTTAGATATGTGTTTGAAATTAGAAGAAGCCCAATGGTATCAATGAATAACGCTGGCAGGTAGGAAAGTTAGGAGTAAACAATTATAACCTGATCTTGACCCATAGCCAAGGCAACTATCCTTCTGTAATGCAACATTATCCTGTCCCAATTCACCTCGAGTTAGAATATACTTAACTGCAAAAAAGTACTCTTATATTCTATACCTGGATAAAAACCTCTATGAACTAATTTAAGTGCATTTATTACACATTAAAAATAATTCACTCAGAAAAGACACTTGTTTATTGGTACAGGAAATAACAACACCTGCTAAATGTATGGGTGCGAGGCACTGGAGAGATGAGAAGTAAATGCTCAGGCAGCCACCTCTCCTTAGGCCTGGGGCTGGGGTGCCTTTGGGTCACCACCGGCACAGATAAACTGGGCCCTTTCACATGTATATTTAATATTCAATATAAATTAAATTAGCATTTAATTTATATTAATTCTCTTCCAGAGAATGCCAGGAAGGCAGGTAGTTGATATGCCGGGGGATATCGGCCAAGCACGCCTGCCCTGGACAGAGCTATGGAAAAGACAAGTGGTCTGGACC